>OOFE01009280.1:44432-70859 GCA_900323365.1 Monocentris japonica | reverse complement strand
ACACACACACACACACACACACACACACACACATACACACTCACACACACACACACACACACACACACACACACACACACACACACACACTGCTGTGGAAAGTTGGGTTGGACACAAACGCTATTTCATTTAAACATCTGACTGCACTAGACGTTCCTATAAGAGACACATTTCTAATGGTGTGTGTGTGTTGTTTTTGTGTGTGTGTGCAGTGAAGCTCAGATGTATCTAACCAGAGGTCCTAACCGTATTGGAAGTCGTTATAAGAAGGTTCGCTACGTTGAGTACAGCGACAACACCTTCATAACCAAGATGCTACGCACCCCAGAGGAGCAACATCTTGGAATTCTGGGTAATCTAGGCTGGTCCACAAACATATCTCTGAGGCAGAGCTGCTCTAGAGGCAGAAATAATCTCATTGGTTGAGTTAAACCACAATGGGCAAAGAGATAAATAACCACTGTTTTACTGGCTAAGTAATGTTAGACTGAAGCCCAGTGAGAAAGGCAAAGGGTTTTTTATTTCTATTTTTCTTTGCCATTCAATTTTTGCTAGTTAGCTACCTTACGCTTCGAGAGACAACATATGTTTGTCCCATTCTGTCGGACAAACAACAAACTCTCTCTTTCTGGTTTTCCTCTGTCTGTTTCCATGTATGACTGCACTGTTGGATCTGTGACGCTGCATCAATGTGTGTGTTTGTGTGTGTCTCTGTCTCTCCCTCTGTGTGTGTGTCTGTGTCTTTAGGTCCAGTGCTGCGTGCTGAAGAAAAGGACACTATCAAGGTGGTGTTCATGAACAAGGCCAGTCGAGCCTACAGTATACAGCCACATGGTGTACAGTATAGTATAGAACAGGATGGGACTCTCTATCACAATGAACTGGAAGGTTAATACACACACACACACACACACACACTCTCATCCACATGCATACTCACACTACTATTGCTATACTATTTTTGATATATGAATTATTTTTGATATATCTTCTTCCCCCACTTATTGTCCTCTTCTACTCCTCCTCCCTCCCCCTCCTCTCTACTGCTCTCTTCTTCTACTCCAGAGTCCTACACAGCTAAGAAACTGCGTGAGCTGAGGAGGGAACCAAGTGAGTTGAGCAATATAAGTCCTGAAAGGACTAGACTAACTTTTTGGGAGTTTGGCCCCTTGGTCACCGTACCCAATATCTGATGAGAGAATTGGCACCAAAATCATGTCTGTGTCTCTGGTTGGTTGACGTCTGCTTTGGCTCCCTATAGGAAGTGAAGGTGGTGGGTGATGGGAGACTGTGTGCAGCTAAAAATCACTGAGCAGTGGATGAATATGTGATTGCTCACCTGAAATAGTTCAGAAGTAAATCTTGCTACATGAGCTATGATATTTAATTTTTAAAATGTGTGAATCTACAGGCCATAAAATAAATACCACAATCAGATTTGTATTACTAAAAGTCTTCCGACTTGTCAAGGCTAGTCGTGTAAGTACACTCAGCATAGTGTATGATAAAGTGTTAGCATGGAGCACTGGGGTGAATTATCTACTGAGGACATGATGATTTTTCTGTTTATGTTCTCCTCACTTAACTTAACTTAAGGTACGTTGATCGGCCAATCTCCCAAAAACATTTGTGCATTCCTTTTGATATTACTAATAAATAAATCCGGAGACAGTTGTTCACACTGGGTGAACTAAAGTAGGATGTTAGGACTTGCTGCTATTAATAATTCTCTTAATCTATCCAGGACTGGTGACCCCTCCCCCAGCCGCCCTGGTCAAACCAAGGACAGTGTACACCTATGAGTGGGTGGTGCCTGTGGGTGCTGGCCCGGTAGAAGGGGAGGGTGACTGTCTGACTTACCTCTACTACTCTGGAGTGGACCCCGTTAAAGACACCAACTCTGGACTGGTCGGACCCCTCCTCATCTGTCGACCCACATCATTAAAGAAAGGAGTACAGGTAAGGAGATAAAATAATCTAAAAAACAACTCTAGACGAGACGTGGGCAGCAGGGTGGTATAGTGACACAAAAAAAGACATTGATGAAAGGACAGCAGGCGTGATTGTGCATTACATTGTCACTTTTCTCACTCTTGCTTCCTCTTCCCCTCCTATAGAAAAACTATGATAAGGAGTTCCATCTTCTGGCTACGGTGTTTGATGAGAATTTGAGCTGGTATCTGGACGACAACATTAAGACCTTCACCACAGCTCCTACCACTGTTAACAAGGAGGATGAGGACTTTATGGAGAGCAACAAGATGCATGGTGAGGAGAAGACACACATGCATACAGACAGACCCCGAGACAATAAGATGAGAATAGAGGAATGTACAGTTCAAAAGGGATTACATCTCTCTGGTTTCTTCATGCAAAATGTTGAAAATATGAAAGGTTAAACAGTCCTGTTTCCTCAGGACTGAACAGTATCTTTCCACTTACAAGGATGGGGCTCAGTTTGTGTTTTTCTCTCGCTGTCCCTCAGCCATCAATGGCTTTGTGTATAGGAACCTTCCAGGCCTGTCCATGTGTAAGGGGGCCAAAGTAACGTGGCACCTGTCAGGACTGGGTTCGGAGATGGACATCCACAGTCTCTATTTCCATGGCAACCGTTTCCTCTACCGCCAGAACAGACATGACAGCATCAGTGTGTTCCCTCACATCTCACACACTGTTACAATGGAGCCAGACAGCATGGGTATGAAATACACACACTTGCACAAAATTAGGCATAGCAATGGAATAACCTCAGTTGTTTTTAGTCCTGTGATAAAATCCACAAAATCAACTTTTCAAGAATAAAACAAATACTTATTTTTAACATCTATCTATTTATTTTCCAATATTTATTAGTTGTTGCAGTATGTGTGAATGATGAATATGTGTATGCTATGTGATAAAAGTAAGATAGGTCTGTTTGTAATGACATCTTCTTAACCACTTACAAACTTTATCAAAATCTTGACTGAGAGGTTGATTACTTCTTACATTATGTTGGAGGAAACACAGATAAGTGTACCTTCAGCTTTGGCTCACTGGAGCAGGCCTTTAGGTCAGCCAACCAAAACTACCGAACCTATCCGTGACCCACCCACCTCTTCTCCATCAGCACTCTGTGCTGTGTACCCCATTCCCCTGCACCATTGAGTAGATTAATAATAATGTAACTATAGGGCTAATAGGACAGGACAGTTTAACAGCCTGTCTGAATGCTAGTTGCTACTCATACTTCAAAGGGAAACCACAGTGCCATTGAGTGAGCCTAGGCAGTTTGTATGTTCAGGTCAGCAGATGATCATTTTACAAGGTCCTTCATTTTTCTACAACAGCATGGCAGCATATGTGTGTGTGTGTGTGTGTGTGTTTCAGGTCAGTTTGAAGTGGTTTCAGCCACAGTGAACCACCATCGTGGAGGGATGCGAGCCAACTACACAGTGGAAAAGTGCAGCATATTTCAGTTTCAGGGCGAGACAATGCTGCACTCTAAAACCTATTACATCGCTGCCATGGAAGTAGACTGGGACTACGCTCCAAACCGGACCAAGGAGGCTGAGGTGTTCCAAGGACTGGCTAATAGGTAGCACACACACATATGCACACAAGGGTTAGACCGATATATTGGTTTGCCTTTCAAAAAAAAATGGGCAGTCAGTGTTACCCACCGCTGATATGATGGAGATGAGGGTCAGTCTGAAACAGTCTGAAACCTGCCTGACCCTGCCTTAAGGAGCTGCTAACCCACCTCAAATAATTTCTCTAGTATGGCTTTCAGAGGAGACTTTCAGTGTCCCGTGATGGTCTCTATATGCTGTTTCAGAGGCATGAAAATTTTGACACCAAATATCTGCTATCGGCAAAAATATCAATATTGCATATAAGCTGTTCCATGGGTTAGACAACAGGTAAACACATTCACACACGCATACACTCGCAGACGTTCGTACGTACACATTACACACACACACACACACACACACCCATCAAGTTTGACTCTCTCTCTCTCTCTCTCTCTCTCTCTGTCTCTCTCTCTCCAGTCGTGGTTCAATCTTTCTAGACCAGAAGGATGGGTTTATAGGCTCCATTTATAAGAAGGTGGTCTACCGCCAGTTCACCAACGACAAGTTCACCAAGCAGGTGGAGAGAGGGGCCGATATGGAACACCTCAGCATTATGGGTAATGCATGGCGAAAAGAAAACTGAATGTATAATACTCCATAGAGCTAAACTACTTTGCTTGGCTAGTCTGATAGAGCGACTGCAACAGTCATACATTAAGCATTTTGCAATTCTACAACTTTGTTAGAGCTCATACTGTTAGAACTTAAGCTCCAGCTTGATCAGTCTGGTAATAAAAAGATGTAATATCCTAACATACTAATCTCTCCTCTCAGGTCCTATGATCCATGCTGATGTTGGGGATAAGGTGAAGGTAGTTTTTAAGAACATGGCAACCAGATCTTATTCTATCCATGCCCACGGAGTTAAGACAGAGACCCCTGATGTCTATCACACCAAACCAGGTACAGACAGGCAGAAATTCAGACAGGCAGGCAGGCAATGACAAACATGCACTTTTGTGGCCCATCATCTGCCCACAAGAAAGATTAAAAGTTGACAGAAAATAGACGAGAAAAGTGGTGTGTAGTGATGTGGCTGTAGATCCATTCAGTAACACATGTAATATGTCTGCCTCTCCCAGCTCTCTTGGTATGTGTGTAAAGTTTCTGAATATATGTGGGACTTGAAATCCTAAAGAGTGAATGTCTGCCTTTACCAGGCGAGACCCACACCTACTACTGGTACGTTACGAAGACAACGGGACCAACCGCACAGCAAGAGGAGTGTTCTGTTGGGGCATACTACTCCACTGTTGATGTTAACAAGGTATGCTAACACACACACACACACGCACATGCATACACACACACACACACACACACACACACACACACTGACATGATGTTGTCTTGCCCTCCAGGACCTGTACAGCGGTTTGATTGGTCCGTTGGTGATCTGTCGACGTAGTTGGGCCAGGTGAGTGGTTGTACATTACATCTACAGTGAGTGAAATTGGATTGGATGAAAAGTAATCAGTTAATGCGAAGACCTAAGTACCTAAATTGTACATCCACATGTAATGGTACATAATACATAATGGTCTGTAATATATACTGTCTTTACATGTGAGCTCAGGTCTAAAGTTGTCATTGTATATATTGTATCATATCTATAAAACAGCACAGCATTGTAATATTACACATTGTGTTGGTTCCAGGTCTCTAGGTCTGAAGAAGGAAGTAGAGGAGTTTGCCCTGCTCTTCCTGATTTTTGATGAGAATGAGAGCTGGTAGGCAGAGGCAGCCTGACCCTAACACTAATCCTAACCCGACTGTGCTTCTCAGTAACATCTTAATATGTCTCTGCATCAATGCCAGGAAGACAAATTGTACATTTATTGTTCTTGGCAAATTTTTAGTATTGTTATTATGATTATTATTATTACAGGTACCTTGATGAAAACATCAGGACCCACGTCAGAAACCCTCCCAGAAACCTGAAGGAAGACGAAACCTTTAAAGAGAGTAACATGATGCATGGTGAGATAAATACACACACACACACACACACACAGTAAAGTTTGGACAGGTCTGAACATTCCTGAATATGATTTTTCTCACATTTCCATCCATTGAGCCCGACCACCTCATGATCTGCCCAATGAATGCATCCTGGAGTGATTGGATGATAAAAATCACTTTGAAAAAGACAAGCATAACTGCAGCATTTGTTTTGTGAAGCTGTCTGGAGTTTGTGTTGTTTGTATTTCTTCAGCTACACCTCACCAGAAATTACCTAAACCTCATTCCAATGTGTGTGTTTCTATGTTTATATGTATAGCGATTAACGGTCGTGTGTTCTGTAACCTGGTTGGTTTGAACATGGAGGTGGGTGATAAGGTGTACTGGTATCTGATGGGAATGGGCAATGAAGTGGACTTACACAACGCACACTGGCATGGCCACAGTGTGGAATATAAGGTATAAATACATACACGCACATATACATTAGAATCAAGCACACGGTGGGTATGGTGTGTATCCACGGAATGGACAGCGTTTATACACCCAACGCCATACATACACACACACAATTGCACAACCCTCATCCTCTCCTCTCCTCCTCCTCTAGCTTGGTGGAGGTCCTCATCGTAGTGATGTGTTTCAACTGTTTCCAGCCACCTTCCAGGTAAAACCTTATTATCTCCTGGATTGGTTAGTTTCTATTTCAACATTAAAGGTGCTACATGCAGCATTTTAACATCAATAAATCATTACATTCATTTTGAGCCATGACTGTAATTACCATTAACAAATGAGACCAGCCATTAAGAAGATTGGCAGTACACAATGTAGTTTATATTGTAGTTTACAATGTAGTTTTATGGGAAATCTGCTGTATTACTTTATTGTATTGCACGAAACAGGAAGAGGGCGCTGTTGTTCCAGTCCAAACAGAGCATCATCTTAATGGCAAATAAACACAGAAAATGTCAAAAATAACCTTGCAATTTTTCAGTTTTGATCCTACAAAATTTCTCATCAGTAATCATAGAGAAAGTATAAAAATATTCTGGCTTGATAGTGCTTTGAGATTTTGACCAAAGTGAACCAAGGACCAATTAATACTATGCTATTCCTCTCTGCCTTCTCAGACTGTAAAGATGCGTCCTCAGAATGCTGGTACCTGGCTGCTCCACTGTCACGTTGCTGACCACGTGGATTCTGGCATGGGGACTATATATACTGTTACTGAAAAAGGTGAGGGTCTGTGTGTGTGTGTGTGATAGAGTTGTATATATATATACAGATATATTGAGAGAGCTCGATAAAGAGACAGCGAGTTGGAGTGAGAGAGATGCATAGAAGAAATGATGATGATGCTGATGCTGTGTGGAAGGTGCTAATGTGTCTGTGTCTCTTCAACAGCAAAGCGACGACTCTTTGGCTGAACATCCACCCCCCTCTCCCTATGATGGATCAGCATCTACGCAGACAGAGAAACACATATACGTGAACAGAGACCAGGCAAAACATAATTTCAGTATCTAACCGACTAAAATCCCTCCCGAAACACATCAAACAATTACAGCACATAATAAAATAATGTTACAATCCACACACATTAACCAAGAACATTTCATCATCATTTCATTGTCATTTTATATTGAAAAGTGCATCTTTATGATTGTCTGACTGCTTTGATATTTTCAAAAGCTACCATATGTAAAACACGATAAAGCACTAAGTGATGTAAAGGAAGTGTCAAATGGATTCTTTACTTGAAATAAAACCAAATGTTGGAAGTGTTGTATGAATGAGATGTGATTTGAGCCAAGAGGTATGGCTGAAGATAATGATGACACTTTTCTTCTTGATTTTTTCTCTTCCTACCTGCTGAAGCAGACTTTTCAGTGATTTATATATATTGTTTGTTTACTGTGTGTGTGTGTGTGTGTGTGTGTGTATGTGTGTGTGTGTATGTGTGTGTGTCTGTGTGTGTGTAAGACAGAGAGAGGGAAATTAATAAACAAAGAGCATGGAGGTTATTTCCCCTTTCATAATTATTTAAGCATAAGAAATGGATTTGTGTTTGCAAAGAACAAAAGTGTAATGAATGATTTCTAAAAGTATAAAAAGATGTGAGCAGAAAGAAAACTGATTTGTATATGTACACAAATATGTGCAGAATGCGCAGATATTTATTCTTGGCTATCACCTTGTAAAATATACAGATGGCGGCAACTGGTTGTAAAGAAAAAGTTGGGTAGTCATTGCCTCTAGTCGGTGATCACCATAAGTTAAACTACCAATATAAAAAAAAACAACAATCTTTTCAGAAAAACATCAATTTATTCTTGTTTTCCCTGTCATACATCAGTTTCATACTACTTATGGCGTATAGGCCTACTATGAATTTACCTCAAAGATTTATGTCAGCCAAAAAATGTGGGCAAACTCTATCCCACAATAAAAAGGTGGCTGTCGGAATACCTCGGTCCAAAATCTCCCATAGGTGTTCAATTGGGTTGAGATATGGTGACTATGAAGGCTATAGCATATGATTCACATCATTGTCATACTCATCAAACCATTCAGTGACCCCTCGTGCCTGGTGGATGGGGGGCATTGTCATCCTGGAAGAGACCACTCCCATCAGGATAGAACAAAAATGGATCCAAATGGATGCTCCATCAGGGAAAGCTCACCAGGAGGCAGTCAAACATCATCCCAGGAAAGAACCCCTCCTGAGCACAGGTTAAAGAAATTGTACAATTTTAAACCAATTTAAAGACGAAGAGCTACGCTGACTAGAAACACCCAACTTTAGTTTGTAATTTTCAAGGACAAACAAGAATCTTTGGTGCATTTCTCAGCATCAGTCAATCAGCTGGAGAATTCATGAGACAGAGAGAGATCACAGTAGGGAGCATGTGTGGTGAGAAAGAGACATAGGGAAAGAGACAAAGAAAAGAAATCATTAAGAGAGCAAAAACAACACTTTTTCAATGAACTGTTGTTGTTGTTGTGCTGAATAGTTCTGTTTGGATAGAGTATTTTAAGGCTCTTATTATACAGGAAAGGAAAACCTTTACAGAGGGATCACAGTCACACACACACACCAAATAAAGCTTTACCTTTGTTGCATTTCCTCTGTGCCACAAGTCACTTCATCAGTGACATTGCAGAAGAACATGGCAGATAACGATTCACCCACAATGACTACCATGTGATGAAGGCAGACCAGACCACGGTCCTGAAAGAGAGAGCGGACACAGCTTACATCCTCTTCCATGAACTCAGGTTAGGCTTTTGCCCTCACTCATTACAGGAGGAATGGCCTCTTAAATCCCTCCAGCGAGAGAGTATTCATTCTTCAGTATTCATTCTTAGCAGCAGCAGGATCAGGAATCAGCGGGAGCTGTTTGGACCAGCCAGCTAAACACGGAGAAAGACAGGAACAGTTCAGCTCTGCCAAATGTCCATATGGCCCATCACACACCCACAGGCCCCTGAGACCTATATGATGGCTTGCACCTAAAAAGGACAATAGCAGAACGCTTGCTAAGACCCTCGAAGAGGTGGCCCGCTGACAGAATGTCAACGCTCGCAGAGAGCAGCCAGAACTCCGAGACCTCTGAGAGTCAGGCCTTCATGGACACTCATGACATTAATCAGGATCATCAAACTGTGATCATCAACTGTGAATCTTTATTCAATAAATCACATTAAAGTTACATTTGTTTCTTGTGTTCTTTTGTCATCAGACTACCAAATTCATTCAAGGGCATAGACTATGGGTTAAACTGAAGTTAATGTAGCCCTGGCACATACATACATACATACATATGCATGTAGACTTCCTCACCATCATATTTTTAGCCTTAAAACAATGATATCATTCAGCAAGGGGCGCTGTTGCCAAAGATCAATATGCAGTGCTGTTGGAGAGACTTTCACTTTGTAACACTTAGTAACTGAACATAGTTCTTTGCAAACATAAATTCATCTCTCTTACTCAGACGATTCATTTTTTCAAATACATTAGGGATAACGCTCAAATGATTATGATAGAAAAATACCTTGATTAAAGAAAGAGAAAGAGAAGAAGAGAAGTTCAAATAGCACACACTGCAGTTCTATCTATTGATCCCAAGATGATGCTTTAGATCTACTAGGCCTTGTTCCCACTGGCCACCACTTTATTTTCTAGGATTGCTGAACACATTCTTCAGGGAAGAGATAGTTGTGTCTCCTATTGTTGCTAGTAGAAAAATACCAGAAAGACAAAGAGGCACATCTCTACACACCCCAACAGTAGAATGAGTGGTTGAATCTGGAGCTTAATGATTTGTCTGTAATCTGCACAGCAACTTTTCAGAGGATACCAGTAGTTTTTTTGCTTTGATATCCTCTCCATCTTTTTCCTTCACTCTGTACAGTTTTAGATTCCATTTGTGGCTCTGACTCTGCACTTCATTTAAGGTTTTCTTGAGCTCTCTTAGCAGAAACTGACTGACTCTCTAGTTTGGATATTTTCGTGTCACTGGACTGTACCTCAGAGCTGAGGCCTTCTCCAATGAGGGCTTCCAGAGATTTCAAAGCGGGGTCTGCCACTTGGCCTCTTGGGCATCACAGGCATGCCCAAGTGGAGTAACATCAAAGCCACCAGAGTGACAGAGAAAGCGAGAGAGAGAGGGCCTCAAGATGACTGTGGATCATCTTACTTTGACACATCATGTGGCACTGCTGCCTCTTGAATGGAGATAGGGATTTAGCAGCACTCTGCGATCTGCAATGCTTGATCACTGCCGTCCCAGATCAGAGTAGCGCAGCTCAGATGTCGCTGACACATCCATCTCATTGTATGCATGCAGGATCATGTTAGAATCCATACTGATGATGAGTGATCACAGCAATGGCACAGTCTCTACTTCTCTCCATCACCGTCTGGACAGTGTAAGGAGTGGAGCTCAGCCGAGTAGTTCGGATGAAACCCAGTGAGCTCTTTAGGGTGGGACCCTTGGTTTGAATGCAGAGACCGTTCTATGTGATACGGCAGGAAGCTGCAGAGAGACTCTCACGCACCCACAGAGCCAACAGTTCCCCTGCTCTCCCTCGCCAAAAGGCGGGTTTGAGTGCCAGTCACCTCAGATACACCGACTTGAGGGGCCCAAAGGTGGTGTGCTACAAGCGTAACTAGGGCCCTCTCCAAGTCCCACTGAGATCCATAAACCGCTAAGAGATGATGAGAAATTGCGTAATCAATCTAGTGTTCTACCATGTAGGCCACTTTACTCAATGCTGCCATTCCACTGAAGACTGCAACAGACCACCTGCCTGCATCCAACAGCTCCTGCAAGCTGCAAGCTGTATCTAATGGTTTCTAGCGTGTCATGGAGGCAACTGTTTCACACTACAGTTTAGTATTCCGTTGAGACCTCCATAAACAGTAGATGCATTGAGTCATTTCAGATCCCCCGGATTCAGATAAGACATTTGAATACATTTTAAAAAATAAATTGCAGTTTGTCAAGCTTGTGGGAGAGCTACTTCACACTTATTTTGTTTCTTCAAAGAAATCTGTGATTGTGAAGATTACCTATCATCACCTCCACATGGCCCAAAACAACACACATAACCCCAACAACCCACCCACACACACACATCCACACACACACACACACACACACACACACAAACACACACACACACAGATGGAAGCAAGTGAAAAGCAAAGGGAACAGCATGTCCTGCCTTTGTTCTCATGTGCTGTGAATAACTGGAACATAATTGTTAATGGCAGAAATTGCGCTTTGACTCCATTTAATAAATGGATACTAATTTTCAATCAATTTTGTATTATAGTTTTATATCGCAGCATATAAAAGTTACGTTAACTAGAATGTATGCCAGTTTTTTATTTCCTCTTTTTGTGAAATTAGTAAATACACTTGTAAGACAATTTCATGGTTTTACGGCCCACAACAATGGAAACATTTTAGGCATAGAGAATAATAAAATGGTTTTAGAGAATTTAATCTTCAAATTAAATTGAGTATTGTTGATTTAAAAAAAGCTCATATTGCCTCCATTGTATTTTAGAGTTTTCTTTAAATTTACTTTTATTTTGTTTGATGGATAAATATTGTATTTGATTTATTTTTGAAGAAATGTAATATTCATTTGTCCAGTAGTGCAGCACAATAGATGAACTAGAATGTGCATTGTTGAATGGATGGTACGTTGTACATGGAAGTGCATATTGCATGCTCGCTGCAAACATGGCTTTGTTGTGAAAATATTTTAATGTTTTATTGATTACACTAAATCCTGCTTCTGTGATCGATTCACATGGATAGATTGCATTTGTGGAATGCAGGTGTGGTATCACAGTGCAAAAATGTCTCTTCAGAGATCTTTGTGGGTACATTGGTGATTTTTCAGAACCCTCACCCTCACAGCTACATGACACACTCATTCTTTTGAAGAACCATGGTTGTTTCCATATTGGAGTCTAATTGCCCATTACACAATTTTGGGGGTCTCAAAGAGATACTGATAGAGACAAAGGGATACACCGAAGGATGTTTGACCTTTGACCACTAAAGCTGATTATTAGTTAACCTAAAATTATTACAGCCCTCTCACGGCTCAAATAGAGTTCTACAAGAAATTCATGTACACTATTTTTATGTGGACTTTCTCATTTCTCCAAAGGTTCATGGAAATGTGAAATCAAAATATCTGCAAAAGGTCAATGACAGCCAATGATATCAGTGCACCAATACTGTGTCTGTCATTCCATTCCACTTGATGGTTCCATAACATTAAATGTCTCCTCAGTTATTCTATGGCGCATGAATGTTTTATATAATGGCTCCATAGAATGATGATTTATAAAAGCACAAATCCTCTTTCATCTTACTGTAATTTGAAACTCCATTTAAAACGTGAAGTGGTTAGGTGGTCTCTGCTTTTGGTCACTGATGGTGTTTCCATGTCTGTTTGTTAGTGATTCTATATGGCATTATAAATATATGGTTCTTACGTGTGAGTACATGTAGTGTGAGTACAACTATTACTTGTCCTATGTGTAATTGTTTTTTCAGTGGATCTTGGAACTGGTTTGATCAATGATAACACAGGCTGGGCCCCTATCTGAACTTACGGTTAGGTCTCCACTGTATTGTATAAATCTTAGTTAAATGTTTTTCAATAAATATAAACAATGAACCATTTGGTTCAAAGGTGGTGCTTTATTGTACTGTTTGAGGATTGGTCTATGTAACACCTTAAGAGTTTCTATGTAGCACCAGAACAAGTTGTCTTGTGACTGCAATAGCAGGACTGTTCCTTCTTAAAGTGTACTATTACACAGAGGTCAGCAAAGTTAAAAACTAAGGCAGCCAATCAATGCAGAACACCATATGTTCAACTTTTTTATTAAATATAAAATATTTAATAAAAAATATACAATATATACTTCACTTCCAGTACCCTCACAGAAAACATAAATGTAGTGTAATGATCAAACGAAGGTTGAAACAAATCAGTTGCCCTTTACAAAAAACGAAAGTCTAATATTATTTGGCAACTTTCCAGCTTTATCTTCTACCACTGAAAACCATGCAACTATTTCACTGTCAGATGATAAAAATGTGTGCTCATGTTTGTCTTTACAGTGCAAGTACTGCAGATGTTGTGCACACTTGTTGATCATTTGGGAAAGACAAAGAGAGTATGCATGCTATTGCAAATTAATTCCAAATTGCTAGATAGCTTGATAGTTTAATATTATTAGACAGTCAATCAGTTTCTACCTGCACTAATACATGGACTGTAACTAATTCTTGTTTTTGAACTAACTTGTTGGGATGGAGGCATTCTCTCTCACTGTGTGTGGGGTGTTACATACATCTGTGCATGTGGGGTGTATGTGTATCTGCCTGACATATGGATAACAACATCCTCTCCCCTGTCTCCCAGACACCCCACATCATGCTGCAGTGTGGCAGAAATCATGTCTGTGCTATTCTTCCACACCATGAAGTACCGTCCTGACGACCCCAGGAACTTCAATAATGACCGCTTTATCCTGTCCAAGGTGAGACCCAGTGTGTGTGTGTGTGTGTGTGTGTGTTTGTATTAGCAGTTGTGATGTGTAAATGCCATGCTGAGTTTGAACTTTTCCATGGATTACCTGGGTGTTGTTTGACAGAGATACTGTTGCTTCATGATTGTGTTTGTGCCCAGGGTCATGCTGCTCCAGCCCTGTATTCCATGTGGGCTGAGAGTGGCTTCCTGAAGGAGAGTGAGTTGCTCAGTCTGTGCCAGGTCGACTCTATGCTGGAGGGCCACCCCACTCCTGTGAGTGGTCCCACATTACCAACACTACTATTCCTGAGCATAAACACCACATCGACACTGCTGTCTATTGTGGGAAATAAAACTGTGTGCGTGTGTGTGTATTTCAGAAGCAGCAGTTTGTGGATATAGCCACTGGCTCCTTGGGACAGGGCCTCGGTGTGGCCTGTGGGATGGCATACACTGGGAAGTACTTTGACAAGTCCAGGTAAGAGTTAAGACGGGTCTATTATTTTAGGGTAATGGTGGGTTTCTTTTTACTGCATAGTGAGGATTTTCCAGTTTCTGTGGGTGTGTAGCGTGGCTGCATGCTTTGCTCTCCCGATTCTTCTGCTCTAATAATCACAGGCCCAGCAGTCACATCTCAGTTATTTTTACCATCCCAACAGATTTCATCACAGAATCAAATTCAGACTTAGTGCATTCAACTGTGTTGCGTTTGTTCTCAATCTATTGTTCTGAATTATTAGCACGTTTCAAACTAATTCAGATTTTCCTTCATTTTTTCTTTTTTACCATTGTAATGCTGGCTCTGGAAACCACATAGTAAACAACATAACTTTGGATAAAATACCTCTGTAGAGAAATTTTGACTCATTGGATAGAAATTGAGATTGATGATATACTGTAAGTTTACTAGCAATTTAATTGGAATAAGTAATGTTATCATTTGTCCTGTTGAAAGAGTCTGTGGGGTTGAACTAGTGGCTCAGTATGTTCTATGTCGCAGAGGAAGGTGTGAAGTTCAGTAGCCACTCCTTTGTGGACCTCAGGAAGCTTCCTCAGTTTACAGCTGGTTACCAATCCATTCTGTCAGATGAAGGAAAGTGAACCAATCTGACTGGAAACGTGTCAAAGAGCATTTTTGGAAGACATGCATCTTCTTGCAAGCACTATACCCCACCCCCACCCTCACACATACACACACTCACACACACACACAGACACACTTATTGTATGATCCCTTTTCACCTTAGTTATCGCGTGTACAGTCTGCTGGGGGATGGTGAGCTGTCAGAGGGTTCTGTCTGGGAGGCCATGGCCTTCGCCTCCTACTACCAGCTGGACAACCTGGTGGCCATCATGGATATCAACCGTCTGGGCCAAAGTGACCCAGCGCCCCTGCAGCACCACGTAGAGAAATACCAGAAACGTTGTGAAGCTTTTGGGTAAATAGTGTATAAAAATAAAAATTCTGAGTGTATTAGAGGGTGGTGCATGTGCTGTGAGAGAAGATTGTGTGAAAGGTGATAGTCATGCAAACAGTATTTTACCAATACACAGAGTCTGATGTCTATCTCTAACCACCCATTGAACTAAATATGGACTTTGGTGTGTATCCATGCTGTCTGTCCATATGAAGTGAAGCATACCATGTGTGTTCTAATGTGTGTCTCTGATGTGCGTGCATGTAGTTGGCATGCCATCATTGTGGATGGACACAGTGTGGAGGAGCTTTGCAAGGCTCTGAGCCAGCCACGCCATCAACCCACTGCCATCATTGCTAAAACCATAAAGGGCAAGGGCATTCCAGGTACTCTCACTCTGTCACTATCCTCTCTACATCCTCATACTCATGTACTTTTGCGAGTGCATTGCGCTCACTCCAATGTAAATCATCAGCCAATGAATGTGCTTTGTGGCGTGAGTCTGTCACCCATTAATCAATCAGTGTTTGAACCTACTAATGTAATGTGATGTCAATGTGGTTTCAGCTGCGGAGGATAAGATGGGCTGGCATGCCAAGCCTCTGCCCAAGGACATGGCAGAGGTGGTCCTCAAAGATCTGCAGAGCCGCATCATGAACAGCAGCAAGCGCCTGTACCCATCTGCTCCCATGGAGGACTCTCCACCGGTCAGCTTGAGGAACATCAGGATGCCTAGTGCTCCCAGCTACAAGCCTGGAGAAAAGGTACGTGTTCATTCAGTATACAGATGTGTAGGTCGATATCCTTCATCTTCTATTTTCAAGTATGTTTACACATGACTGCATGAATGCAGATTCTAATGCACAAATGGAATCTATACATTACATTACATTACATTACCGTCATTTAGCAGACGCTTTTATCCAAAGCGACTTACCAAGCGTTATCATGCTTGTATAAATTCCATTTGAGCTTTAGAATGTAGAACGTGCGTGTATGTGCAGATGCAATGCACTTGTGCACACACACAAACACACACATACACACAGTTTACCACAGATTTAAGAATGAAAGCTATAGATAGACATACCAACAGACTTGATCAATGCTGATGATTGATGAGCTTCTCTCTCTGTAGATTGCCACCCGGAAGGCATATGGGGTGGCCCTGGCCAAGCTAGGCCGTTACAATGAACGTGTTGTGGCCCTTGATGGAGACACCAACAACCTCACCTACTCAGAGATCTTCAAGAATGAACATCCCAACCGCTTTGTCGAGTGCTACATTGCTCAGCAGAACATGGTATGAGCTCTCCTAAACCCATTTTTTTTCCTATTTCACAAAGCTTGAAAAATATATTTTTACAAGATGGGAAGATTTGTCATTGTAGATTTCACAATCACTTTACAGGAATTTTAGTCTATTCTCCTCTGATGCACATCCAATCTCTGAGTCACTCACCCTCTACAAAATCTTCACAAGGTTATTTGCCAAATAATACATCTATTTCTCTTCCTGCTGATTTGCTGAGTAAAATCCCCTCTCTCTCAAATCCTCTCTCTCAACTCTGATTGGTTGAGGACATCCTCAGCTCTCTTGTCAGTGTGTCAGAGGCTGGGCTATTAAAAATCCATGGGTTGTCCATCCATAATGCAACGCTGGGCAAAAACATGACCCATTTACTTTTGGTATGCATGACTGCCTGTGGTTAGGCAGGCTCTGATATAGCCCTATTCTTGGCTCTGGCATTATTTTTTATCTGACCATAGATTAATACTTTGTGGAGAGGAAATCAAACGTTTATTCCTGCTGCTGTTCTGATTGCAGCAGTAGCCAACTCCTATGTAGGTCAGGCGTGTGTGATGAGAAGCAGTTATGACAAGTGTATTCAGAGGTGAAATATTAATCAGTGCAGAGGGTGGGGTCATCTGGCTGAATGCATGAGAACTGTAAAGATTTGAGTAGGCATGGCTCATATAAATTAGACATCTATCTATCTATCTATCTATCTATCTATCTATCTATCTATCTATCTATCTAACTAACTAACTAACTAACTAACTAACTGTCTGTCTATCTATCTATCTATCTATCTATCTATCTATCTATCTATCTATCTATCTATCTATCTATCTATCTGTGTATCTATCGCTACCCTTTGGCACCCCTTAGATTCAGACAAAGCAAGGAAAGGAGCTAAGGGTTAGGAGAAGGCTTTGGAGAGAGGCAATGGGAAATAATTTGTGAGAAGAGGCATGCAACTGATGCCCCTCATATGGGAACATAAGCTCCTGGACTTTGAAAGAAACTCTTCTCTTCTCAGAAGCATGGTCCAGCCTTTCAGATATGGTTCTACAAATATTTGACCCTATGGATGATGCTCTCAAGTTCAGATGTGGGTGATCTATGTGCATCTAACTATCTGCAGGCACAGACTCTGTCAGGAAAGATATTTATCCTTTACTTTTAGGTATGTACTAGAAGATAATTGCTCCATGCACCATTCATTTCCTAGGTCAGTGTTGCCATGGGCTGTGCTGCCCGTGAAAGGAACATTGTGTTTGCCAGTACTCTGGCTTCCTTCTTCACCCGCGCCTATGACCAGCTCCGCATGGCTGCAATCTCAGAGAGCAACATCAACCTGTGTGGCTCTCACTGTGGCCTGTCCACTGGTTAGTAAACCTTTACTAACCAAATGTCTCTGGCACACACCTCAATCCCTCCCATACACCAGACCAACACCCACACCTTCACAAAAGTCACCATTATTCTCTTGCACTGAAGCCAGCCTCTTTCACATTCTCCTCACTCCCAACTGTCACACCCTCCTAAATGGTAATGAACAGTCAAAATGAGTGCTCTGAGTGAGTGTGTTGTTCAATCCTTTCTCTCCCTCTAATACTGTGTTTTCTTTACCCTTTATCCTCCACCGCTGTACTCTTAGCACTCAGTCCCTCCCTCTTTCACCCTTCCCGTCTGTCCTGGAAGCTGTCACCAGGAAACCAGGTGTCTCTGTGCCTCTGTTAGTGCATGTACACTGCATGCTATTCTGTCTGTCTGTCTGTCTGTCTGCATGCATGCATGACTGTCAGTTGACCTAAATTTAGATGCAAGGATGATCTGATAAGTGTTGCGTGTATGTCTGTATTACAGGAGAGGAAGGCCCTTCTCTGATGGGTCTGGAGGACATGGCTATGTTCAGGGCCCTTCCCACAGCAACCATTTTCTATCCCAGTGATGGTGTGTCTACTGAGAAGGCTGTGGAGTTGGCTGCAAGCACAAAGGTACTAAAAACCATACGTTTCTGGCTTCCCTACAATATCTATGGAACATTTGATATTTATTTGCAAAACAGCCCACATGCTGTCAAAATACCCCATGTGGTGATGCTTGTTATGTTTCTCTGTATAAAGGGTGTTTGCTACATCAGAACTAGTCGCCCAGAGAATGCAATCATCTATAACAGCAATGAGGACTTCCATGTTGGACAGGCCAAGGTGAGACACCCTTTGTGTGTTTTAGGATGATGAAGATGCAAACAGAACACATGGAGAGATGTGTGACCAGAGATTAAGTGTCAGGTGTAACCTTTCCCCTTACCAGGTGGTGTACCAGAGCAAGGAAGACCAGGTGACTGTGGTGGCAGCTGGCGTGACCCTGCATGAGGCTCTGGCTGCAGCTGAGCATCTAAAGAAAGGTACAGTAAAGGCTGATTTCCCATACAAGTACTGTGTGTGACTGTGAGGAGATTGGAAATGTATGTCAGATCCTTTCAGATGCAATATTCAACATGCTTTGCATCTGAGTAAAATGTTTACTGAATTTCCCCAAAGATGACCGCATCTGAGCTGGTATTAAATATCTTGAGTGTATTCCATTACCTCCCTAGCCGGCTCTAATAGAACCTATTAATAAGTCTTGATCTTTCTTTATCCCAAGGTTTTGGTGAACCCAGGGACACTTCCCCTGAGTGTGTCTCCATTAGAATGAATTTGTTAATGCTAACCTGACCTTGGTCAGTGCTGTACCATACATAGTCAATGCTTGCTTGCCCTGCCTTTAGGTGGAAAATATTGGATGCCTTTGTGATCCTCTTAAAAAGGATGGCTCATTGTCCATATAATAAATGATATTTTACAAATTTACAAAGACATACTTGCTTTGTAACTATTTCATCAAGTCCATGACTCCATTACAGTGATTTCAAACACAGTTTCTAATGTATGGATTCCCTTTTTGCTCCACTGCATTAAATGAATGATTTCCCAGAGAGGATCTCTGTCAGAGTCATTGACCCCTTCACAATCAAACCACTGGACTCCAAAACCATTATCGACCACGCCCGTGCTACCAGGGGACGTATCCTCACTGTGGAAGACCACTACTATGAAGGTTCGTTTTAGGAATTTAGTCATATTTTAGAGCTTTTTCATACTTTATGCCCACTGCCAACCTGGCAACCATAAGTATCTCAGCATAATACATGTATGCAGCTGAGGCCTACTATTTGGTCCAGATGATGGGGTGTGTTGTGTTGGCATGTTCCTATTGGCTCAGTGACAGAGATGTGATGTGGTGGCATTTGTTCATTGGCCTACGAGAGGCAGACTGCTGTGTGCCGTCATTGCAGGCGAGGTATTGTGGTGCATTTTGTACACTGAGGAGGGAGCGAGCGTAAGGGCCAGAGAGGCAGAGTGCTGTCAGATTTCCTTAGCTGAGCGCGTGCCCGTGGGGTTCTCTGTGACCTACATAACACAGACAGCCATGCCCAGTCCCGCCTGTGCCTGTTAGGAGAGTGGGGATGGGTGATGGCAAGGACTTGACTCGACCAGATAAGATAAGTGACATCTGTAGTCTGATGTTGAGCATCTCATTCTTTTTACCTATGCAACATATCAAGAGGGTTTGAGTCTGGCTGATTCAAATTAAATTCTCTCTTTCTCTGTATATTTATATGTGTATATGGTGATATTAATAGTGTACATGGGGCAATTCTTACCACTAATGAGGGGCCAGAGCTTTTGAGGTGAAAAGGTGAGAACTGCTCCTCCATCTTCATGTCTTATGTGATGAATTGCTGTTCCACAGGCGGCCTGGGGGAGGCAGTGTGCTCAGCAGTGGTCAATGAGTCTGGCTTCAGCCTGCAGCATCTGGCTGTGTCTCACATTCCCCGCAGTGGCAAACCGCAGGAGCTGCTCAAGATCTACTGTATCGATCGTGACGCCATTGCCCAGGCCATCCGCAAGATGCTGAGCAGCTCTACCAATGCCAAGTAACTCTCACCCTGCCCCACCCACCTATCACACCCCTTCAGATCAAGAGAAACAGTATGTTTCAATTCACATGACACCCAGCTCTTTAAATTCCTTCACTGTGAATGCCCTTATGTGTTAATTAAAGTAATGTGATTTTGTGCTGTACATTTTGAAGTAAAGTTCCACATTTACCTCTCTCTCACACATCCACCACATCACACACAAAAACAGACATACACAGATGCAAACACCCATATCCTCACTCCTAGTCCCTGCATTGTCATAGGTCATCAAAATGTCCAGTTCAGTTAGTGGCCATAACTGACCATCAAACCTGGCTGGCAATTATTGGTGGATACACACCACACAATAATACATTCTTACATTATGTGACTCAACATAAGTGCTATGTGATGCTCCCATGTGTTTTTGAAATGCTCTTTGATATGTTCAACCTAATTCAACTTACAACAATCTATTTTAATACTTTTATATTGTTCTGATGTAGCTCTTAAGACCGGGTGGGGCATATAGTAGTGAAGTAGGTGTCTTGATCATAACAGTCTGAAAGAAACAAACTGAATTGATGTTTGTAGAAGTTAGTCTTGAAAAAGTGAAAAAAAAGGATCAAACAAATGCAGGTAGGCCACAAAGAGCAGTCATGCTGAAGTCCACTAAACATTTGATTCATGTTTCCCAAAACCACAATACACATTATCAGACAACTTAAAGTTTTCTTACTGACTTTAAACCGTAATCTATAAACCTCAAAATTAATTTGTGCCATTCAGTTGGACTGTTCCAATAATTAATGTGACAAACAACAATCATTGTGTAGCTCGTGACATTGTCTTTTAACATAAGGGTAAGGTGGTGGGGCACAGGTCATATTAGTGCTGATGGACAATGTGGCTATGAAGGTAGAGTTACATCTGAATTGTGAACCCAAGAACAAACACTTCCTTTGTTACTTGAAATTTTGTATGTATCTTTCTTTCATGTAATAAAGCCCTCTGCATTTGAGTTTGAGAGTTCATAATTGTTTGGTGTTCTTTTTCCCTTGTATGTGTGTTGATGTGTGTAGGCTGAACAGTATGCATATGAACACATGCATATAACAACTTGAACTTTTAATTGAAACAGTGTCTAAATAATTGATAGTGTTCAGCACTATGATGAATGACAGCATGTATTAATATGATTTACACAATCCTTAGTTCCTGAAAGCAAAGTATCTGCATGACGTCTAATTTAATTGCATCTTTGAGCTAGCCAATAGATCTTATGTTTGATCAAGATAATGCCCAGCGAAACTGTTAAGATCTGATCATAAAAGTTTCTAAGAGATGTCTCCACCTGTCTCCATGGTTACGCCAAGTTAGAGTACTGGTAGAATTCAGTATCTCCCTGAAGAAAGAATTAAGTCTAAAATTAAATACACCAAACACAACTCTGTTTTGTGACCTTGCAGATGTCACAAATGTCACTGCCCATTAATGCAATCCTCTACGGTTGCAAGCTCGCTCTACCACCGTCGCTGTCTCTGTCTCATCTCCCTGTCCAAAAAGAGACAAATAAAATCTTTAGATGATACAAGTTCTATAATACCATTACTTTATTACCTCCAAAGATTCTGAGCTCAAAACATGCCAAAGCTATGAAGACTCTCTGTCTAGCTGTATAGTTAGAACAATTTGTAATGTTTTACTATGGTGTGAGTGTCGTTTTTCTACCTACCATAGAGAGCTGTATTTCCGTTTTGCTCCCCTAACAGCAAATACCATGATTCCACATCCATAAGACAACGTGTAGACTGGAATAAAGCATAAAACTTAACCACACAACAACAATTTTCTTTAGTCATTTGAATATTGCAGACATCACATGCTGCATGCCCATGTGTCTTTACCATGATATAAGTTGAGGTTCAGGACAGCTACAAACAGAGCAGCACATAATCCCCAGTAAGCATCTGGACAGAGATGGAAGGTGATGTTAGTTATTATGAAGAATAGGTCTGGATGTGGATATTGATTTCTTTAATAGCATTAATTGTAGAATTTAAGGTCACTGGCTTGTTGTTTTGGAGGATGCATGGGGCTTAGAGTGTGTGTGTGTGAGATTTTAGTTAAATACATAAAGTACCTCGTCTGTCGTATGGAGGGCCTTTACATCTCTTAGTATGGGCTGGCAAACCTGAGAGGAACACAACATTTCTGCATTGATATAGTGATTCTGGAAGACCATAAGTCAAACATGAAATTACTTAAATATGTATCATCAATGATTCATGTCCGTGGATAGATTTAGAGTAATGAACAAATTGAGCATTTTATAGTGTATCTGTAGATAAAGGAGTTTCACAAATTACCTTACATAGTTCAGCTTACCAGACATTATGCCCACCACCTCAAATACTAGTGTGAACAACCCAGCAAGAACTGAAGGAATTATAAGTGCTGAAATGCAACAGAAACATTATTCCATGGAGCCCACCTTAGAACCTTCAAATAGACCAAATAAAAAAATATTTTACTTGGATTTCCTGTTAAATGAGATCTTCAGGAATTCACATTCATGGTGTTGATTTGGGCTCTGTACCATCCCATCAATAGTGAAGTTATTAATAGAGAATGACATGTTCACCGTGGTAACACTAATATGTTAGGCTGTGTTTACTGTTGAATTTGGTGTGTTTCAGTATTTATGTGTGAATATTATGTCTACTTACAACGATAGGGCCTATGGAGTACCATTCCACATCCCAGCCCAAAGGAGAGTGCAAAGAAATGGTAAAATTTGTCTGAAAAGAAAAAAGGATTACCACTAAGAAATGTATTCTAAATAAAGATGCATATCTTTCAGGAAGTTTCAGGACATTTACTTTCACTATTAATTTAGACTGTAAAGTACAAACATACAGTGTTGGTAGACACCATAAAGACGTTGTCCATATTCCTGTAAAAGAAATATTGTCATGATCTCTTGGTAACATTAACAGATAACCATGAACAGAGAGAGAGAGAGAGGGGGGGAGAGAGAGAGAGAGAGAGAGAGAGAGAGAGAGAGAGCTAAAGAAAGAAACATACAGAGAATGAGATTCTGACAGTCATCCCATTAGATTACCAGAGGAAGAAGACCTGGGACCCAGTAACCTAGTGGTACATACCATTTAAGTCCAGTAGTAGGCTATTGCTCCATGCAGGTGTAGTAACAACAGGTGAATGAGACATCAAGAAGGCAGAGCAGAGACTTCCTGAGCTAGTCTGACCTCAGTTAACATGCGGGAGACAGATGGGAGGTTCCAACAAGAAATAATTTCACTTTCAGATTCATACGGACTGATGTGCGTTAAACAATTACCTCAGCTTGGTTCCATGATTGTATGACCTTCTTGAGGCTCACTCATTGGCAATGTCAGCACTAAGAGGCATTCTCACACAGAGAATGACTTAAGTGGGAAAACATCATTTGAGGAAGGTGAATGAGAACTGACTAATTGCATTTTCTCCCTGCTGCTCTACTTCAGCACATAAAGCTCACCCATACCCTCTGCCGCCTTTATACAGGCATGCACACAACCTTGCACATTAATCATCCCTCCTCCTCTCGCTCATTTTCCAGAAAAACTGGTATTTCACTTTGGTATGCCATCTTTTGCCACGTAGGAGTTTGTAAATAGTCAACCACCAAATCTGGCTGTTCTGAGGACACATAGCAAATTATTGTAATTTTGAAAACTAAATCCTGCACTCTTCATAATATATAAACAAGAAGAAGTGGATCCAGGAAATATTTAATTGTGCAAGAGGTAGTCTGATTTTACCTGCTTGCAATTACTGATACTAAGAGCAGGAGAAAACCTTGTTTGTGCCAGCGGATCCCCAGGGTAGGAAGCGCTGGAGGTATGGAGCTGTGGAGATGTGCACATAGAAAAGTGAAAATGCTCTACCAAAGTGAAACATCTCTTCAATTTAAATTTCTCTTAAGATACAGTTGACTCAGTTTCAGGGTTTGACAGAGAAGGTCTGTGGGGTGTTGTAGTGTGTGTGTGTGTGTGTGTTGCCAAAATATTTCATCATGCTAATAAGCCAAGGAAAGTGTGACAAGAATGATTCAGAATAATTAGTTCACATGGAGAACGACTTCCTACAGAGTTAGTATGAATGTATCTTTGCCCTACTGTTATAATTGTAGCTTCACTGTCAAATCTCTAGATGGCAGTGCTGTGTCGACGTTCAACGTTTCATTGAAGACCCCCCACCCTGTTGTAGAAAAATAAGCAAAGCACTATGGTACATGAAGTCAATATGCCAGACGATGTGCGTAGGCTTCCATATAATGGCAGGACACATACAACTACATTTCCACTCCCACTCATTCGGATTTGAACCGCATGCAGGCGCAGCGTATTCCAATCGATGATCTCAACTTAGTTTCCTCTCAGCCTGATGAAGCGGCTAAAGAAAGTTAGCGAACACGATTTGGGGGCAAACTGAGAATGCCAAAAGTGTCATCTGGGTTGAACATTGTTGATCTCTGCGGCGCAAATAGGCAAATGGTTCTCGGCGCAAAAGTCACAACTATGCAGTTCAAACAAAAAAGGCACTGATTTCTTGTGTTGGAGGATTTTCTGCACTTCTCCTGCTGGGGCTGGGTCCCGTTACCGTTGTGAGTCGGCGGATCGCTACAAGCCAAGATGTCTATGGAGGACCAGGAATATCCCGAGGCGACACTGGTGACAGAGGCCGGACCGCAGTGGCTTCGAGCGGAGATTGAGCGTCTTTCTCGGGAGTTGCGTGAAACGAGCAAAGAAAAGATCCAAGCGGCTGAATATGGGCTGGCGGTGCTGGAGGAGAAACAACAGCTCAAACAACGATTCGATGAGTTGGAGGTAGAGTACGAGACAGTCCGACAAGAGCTCGACCAGCTGAAGGAGGTAACGTAGAGTCTCTGTTACAAATCTAAGATACAAGCCACAAGAGACTTGATTTTTATTTCGATAACCGTTATACATAACATAACAAAATCTTCCGCCAAGGAATATAGTTCTTAAACAGTAGCTCAACAAAGTACCGGTAAGTGGCGAGCGCATTAATATTTCAGATTTAAAATATTTGTCATACGGTCACAGGTGTGCGGTTATCCGGTGTTCACCAACGGTTTCGAACGTGTCTCAATCAAACAGAACTGAGAATAGAGACTGTCCGTTTTACAAATCGCCAATTTTTCCTTCTGGAGACGCCTTTTGTTACTTTGAAGCTCAACCATAAATGGATGGCATTCATTATGTCTCCAAGAACAAAAGATCTTAACGTCGTACGGTCCTGAAACTTGTAATAGTTGTGTATTAACTCATAACTGAAAAATATACTGAAATAACGAATATTGTTCACATTAGATTCAACATTGTCTCATATCAAAGAGCAGTTGGGGTATCTGCATCCACTGTTGCATATTATCTTGAACCATAAGTTATGACAAATAAGTTATTTACTGTTTTAACACAATCGGCGTTTGGCTGACTGATCTTGTTGTGAGCTAACCTCGAAAAACAAAACTGGCATCCCCCTTGTCCAGACTTGCTCCTGGTATGTAAAGTTGACGTTTGTTAGTGCAGCATGTCTGTCAGCCAAGCATCCCTATGTGGCTAAAAATTGTGAGAATCCAGTAGCAGTTCCGTTATTTAGTTATGAGAAGTGAATACTGACCTCAGTTGGAGGGGCACAACATGTCCGTCTGTATTGGAACTAAAACATGTCTTAGTCTTGATCTGCCAATCAGTCAAAAGTGAATCTTGAGAAGGATCATCCTTGCATGGTATTTTCAAATGTAATCCTCTTATCAACCCTGATTATGTGTTGGGAGAGGTGTCTCTTTCAGTGAACTGTAAGTAGATAAGGTGTTAACATTTCTGCCAGTCAAGCAGCTAGGTTATTTTCTATTTGTGACTATATGTATGAAATAATGAGGGGAAATGAAAGTCTGGGACAAGGCTGAGCAGCCCTGATAGAGGGTTTGGTCAACTAACAGTTAAGTACAAGGGAATAATACATTTGTCATAGAAGTCGGTGTCCTAAAACACATTTTCCCACACT
>OOFE01009280.1:20688-44412 GCA_900323365.1 Monocentris japonica | reverse complement strand
CTCCCACACAATTAAATGTTTATTTCCAGGTAGAATGTTTTCTACCTGGGTGTAGAAGCAGTTGCACAATGCAAAGAGCATGGATTTGTGTGTCTAAACAGCAAATAGAGTTGATGATTTCCTCTTCTTGCTTGCTATTCCAATAATAACATCTCTAATCTAAAAATCGGACTATTACAGTGATGAAGAATGACATATTACTCAAACAGGGCTTGTTGATTTTAGATTAGACTACGTTACTTAAAAAATGGCCACATATTTTAGATGACCACATAAACACACAGAAATCAGAGTTATGCTGTCGTCAAATGTACATCTATGTATTTTTATTTTATGTAGGCGTGTCATAGAAATTAAGACTTTTAGTTCAAAACTTCCTAGACCAAAATCACTTGTTCAAGTGATCAAGTGTCAAGTGATCAAAATCAAATGTTTTTGAGTATTCGCTGAGCACAACATGCAATGCAGATTGCTTATATCAACTAGACCTCTGTTCCTCTTTCTTCATAAATGTGTGCGTGAAAATGAATGTTGTGGATCTGTCTTCACTATCCAGCCACTCAACTTGGTGGGCATGATTCTTAATTTTAGCATACAGAGACTGATAGTGTGCTGTGAGACTGCCACCCAAAAGACCACAAATAGCTCCACACAGGTGGCTGCTAGTGAACAAGATAAGATGGTCCAGGTGATGGAAATCTGCCAGGAAGCAGCAGCTGGATGCGTGTCTTTTGGATCAGCTCTGGCCCAGCCGCTGTGTCCGTTCAAGCTGTTCAACACACTGATCTCAAACAGGAGCTGTTCGGATAGATATGTCTTACCAACTTAAAACTAAGACCATGTTTAGTTGCATGTCGCTCAACTCACGGTGACTGAGTCCATCCTTCAGTTTATGAATTAAATACCCAATCAAAATGAATATCTCCTTTTGCCGCCATCGGTTGAATCTGTCTGGCCCGGACAGCTCAGTTGGTAGAGCATGAGACTCTCAGTCTCAGGGTTGTGGGTTCGATCCCCACGTAGTGTAAAAACTGTGCCTTGTAAGTCGCTTTGGATAAAAGCATCTGCTAAATGACTGTAATGTAATCTGCTAGCGGGTGGTTCAGTGAGTCGCATGCTAATAGTGTCAATGGTGTGTTATGTGTGGAACAAATTGCAATCTTGACTCTTTGTACTCAGCTGTTTCTCTCTGACTGAGTAACTCGCTTCCTGGGTATCTCATGATTCTGACGATGTCTCTTCCCTTTTCAGTGGAGTATGTCAGTAGGGCTGCTGTGGAAAAGGGAAACATCAAGCGATGCCCATTAGGCTACTGGTCTATCCACATCACGTCTTACCGCTGCTTGCTATACATACTAATTTTTTTGAATACAAAATGCTGAGAAAGAAGTCCAGTTGGGTGCTTGTGGGAAGGGGTGCCCTGGCTCTATGGTAGGTTAGACTATCCTGGACAGGACTAAGGGAGTTACATCACCTGTTGGCAGAAAGTCCCAGTCCAGGCTGGATGGGTGTTCTCTGGGAGTCAGCTGGTAGTGGGAGTCTGATATCAATCTATTTACCCCATTTAACCTGTCAGTGTGTTGACCTGGCTGTTAAGCTTAGACACATTGCATTAAATGCTCCATTGATGGTAAAGATTGGTGGCTCTGGGGTCAAGACTGACACTGTCCCAAGTTTATTATGATTGTAATAAATCCTGGATCTAATTTGATCAGATGTTTGTTCTTTCTCCCTGTTCCCAGGCCTTTGGACAAGCTCACTCTGCCCACAGGAAGGTGGCGGCAGATGGGGAAAGCAGGGAAGAGTCACTGATCCTGGAGTCTGCCAGTAAGGAGGCCCTCTACCAGGAGAAGGTCCTGGAATTGCAGAATGAGCTCAGACAAGCCAAAGCCTCCCTCACCAGCACACAAGCTGAGAATGACCGCCTGGCCTCCATTTCCCTGGAGATGAGAGAGGTAAGACTTGGAATTGGCAAAATAGGCTAGAAGAATTCATGTATATTGAATGGGTAAGAATAGCAGTTTTATGAAGAGAGCATGAAATCTAATCTTAAAATTATTATATTCTCTCTCACAAAAGATAGTATTTATCTAACTGGATCTTACTGCGGAGATCATTCTTATGTCTAATTCTATGTAAACTATGTACACTAATTTGAGAAAGTTCTCTGCATGTTATAGACACACCCACCACATTTGGATATTTTTCCTGTCTCTTGTCAGTGCTTTGATGATTTCTACCTGATGATTTCCTTTGAAGTCAAAGTGCTTGTGCACATTTGAATGTCTCACTGTACACCTCTGTCTAAGAATTATCTTTAGAGTTATCTGCTGAGTCAATTATAATCAAAATGGGAAGAAAGAGAAAGTTAGTAAAGCCAATGAAAAATAAGAGACCAGAGGTTTGCCACTAGTTGTCAGAGAGTTGGGAGAGAGTTGGTGTGTCTCTGTAATGGGGGATGGTCAGTTAGCAGGAGGTTTTGCAGTGTGCCCAGCAGGAAAGATGATGTAATGGTCCACTGAGTGACACAAAGGATGTCCTCCACTAGAGCTCTATGTAGCCTGGATTGGTAACTGGACCATATTCTTCTTGCCTCATTACAGTTGCCTGCCAAGGTCTTGCCTCTGCGGTATGCAGAACATGCTGACATGCTGCTGTCTTTCATTTTACTCATAGTGACCAGTAGCATTCCAAGGATCTTGTTTGCTTTGCCTTGTGATGTTGGCCTTGAAATCAATGAAAGATTTAAGAGTTTGATTAGCATTTAGTCTCACACAGTCTGACATAATGTACATTTTTTTCTCTCCTTCCCCTCTCCTCTTGTCCTGATGTGTGTAGAGTTTAGAGCTGACGGAGCTGCAGCGCAGTCAGCTGCGTGATGACATTAGAGAGTACAAGGTGCGGGAGACTCGTTTGCTGCAGGACTACAGTGAGCTGGAGGAGGAGAACATCTCCCTTCAGAAACAAGTGTCTGTGCTGAGACAGAACCAGGTGAGTGTTGGGGATGACACATGAGGACTATTGCTTCATAACATGAGAAGAATGGCTTGATTTAGATAGTTTTGGCCACACGTATAACTGTGACAGTTGCCCAGCAGAGTTACAGTCATGACAGCGGCCCAGTTAGTAAGATGCTCACTCCTAATTGTGTGCTGAGTGGTATCTTTTGAGTGTGTGGCCTCAGACATTTTATTTTCTGGTCACTAGAGATCATTTTAGCAAGCTTTGTGGCACTTGGGCGTAATAGAGGAATTGGAATGGGCACCACCCATTTAGAAACATAGTTTTGAGCCATTCCTATCCGATTCCTGTCCTTCTGTGCAGGTGGAATTTGAGGGTCTGAAGCATGAGATCCGTCGTCTGGAGGAAGACTCCCAGTGCCTACACAGCCAGCTGGAGGAAGCCATGCGTCTGAGGGAGATCGCCGAGCGACAGCTGACTGAGGCCTTGGAGACTATTAAGACGGAGCGTGAGCAGAAGGCTGTGCTGCGCAAGGAGCTCTCCCACTATATGACCATCGGAGATTCTTTTTACCACAGCTCCTTCAACATCTCCATTGACAACTTAAAACTCCACGACGATCCTGCCACGACCACCGAGCCTGACAACGATGATCTTATCCGCGGCTTTGAGAATGGCTTGGTCAAGATAGCTGAGGGTGATGAGGACAACAGAGCCTCGGTGAACAAGCGAGGAGAGGTCTTCAAGCCTGCCCCAAGCCTGGTGGATGACCTGCTGAGTGAGCTCAACATCTCCGAGATCCAGAAACTTAAACAGCAGCTCGTACAGGTAAGAGGTTCACGAGATGCTCTCTGTCCATCCAACACTATCACTTATTGAATTGTTATAATCAAATACTAAGATAAACACTACTAGCTCAGTAAAGTAGCACAGTCAGTGCACTCAGCACTGATGAACTTACCTACACAGTGGCTGCCTGAGCCCATCCTTTCAACTTATTCACTCAGAATGGGATCAGCTTTTCAACCAATATATACTGTATGATATATAAGTGCATACAATTAGATGGGCAACTGAGTTTTGGGAAACAAGAATAAACAGTAAACCGAGTTGTGTTCACGTGCCCAAAAAGGCACGTGAGCAGGGATTATTGACTTTCCTTGAAAGAGAATCATATGTTTTCAAATGACTGACATGAAGCTTTCTATCAAATACGTAATTATTATTATTCTGTCTTCAAAATTTTACTTTGTATCATTCATTCAAACATAAAAAAGCAGTAACTGTGACAGTGTGGTCATTCTCTCCCTGTTACTTTCTCTTTCTTCTGCAGCTGCCATCTTTCCAACTGCTTGAGTGACAAAGATGAGTTGTTGAATGTTGAAATGGCATGTACAGAAGCTGTGCTAATTTAAAATGTGATGTGCTTTTTCCTACTGATGCAACATCTGCATTCATCTGTCCTAAATATTTCATGCTATATCTCATTCAAAAGGATAGAGGAACATATAATCCCATGCAAAAGAGACTGTCTATTATTGTATACATATAGTACTGTGTACTATTTATTGACACCTACAGCAGTATTTACAGGTTTTTTGACAGGCAATATTCAGCCTCTACTGGCTGGCTCGGACTGTAGAATGTGTTTTCTTCCAGCTTGCTAAGGAATTGCTGTTGCTGATCTTACTAATAGTCAAGTGGTGTAAAGTTGGTAAACTGACTAAAATGTCTTTGTTTCTTTTTTAGGTGGAGCGAGAGAAGGTGGCCCTGATCAACTCTCTGCAGGAGTCCCAGAAGCAGCTGGAGCAGGCGCATGGGACTCTGTCAGAGCAACAGGAGGCTGTCAGCAGGCTGACTGAGAACCTCAGTGCTATGAGGAAACTTCAGGCCAGCAAGGAGCGCCAGTCTGCCCTGGACAGTGAGAAAGAGAGGGACAGCCGTGATGATGGAGACGGAGACTACTACGAGCTGGACATCAATGGACCTGAGATCCTGCAGTGTAAATATACTGTGGCTGTGTCTGAAGCAGGTGAGCTCAGACAGGAGCTGAAGACACTGAGGGCAGAGTATCAGGAGTGTCGGACCCAGTACGAAGAGGAGCGAGCACGGATGGAGAGTGATGTTCAGGAGTTGAGTGTAAGGCTGGCGTCCCTGGAGAAGAGCAGCCGAGCAGACAAAGAGGAGGTAGCCCGGTTGGAGAAGGAGCTTCGTCTGGTCAGCGACGCTGCAGGAGAATCACTCGGCAGCCTTAATGTGGCCCAGGATGAACTAGTGGCTTTCAGTGAAGAGCTGGCCAATCTCTACAACCATGTGTGTATGTGCAACAATGAGACCCCTAACCGTGTCATGCTTGACTACTACAAGCAGGGCAGGGCTAGTGTTCAAGGGGGGCAAGAGAGGAAGGAGCATCACTCGTCACCTGTACTTCTCGCTAATGGGCTGATCACTGAGGCTGATGCTAGCGCTGCCCCAGCTCCAGCCCCAGAGCACCGTCCAGAGCCCATGAACATCTATAACCTGGTGGCTATCATCCGGGACCAGATCCGCCACCTGCAACAGGCAGTGGACCGCACCACAGAGCTGTCATGCCAGAGGCTAGCCAGTCTGGAGCTAAGCACAGTGGCAGACAAGGACAAGGAGGCCTGCATGGAAGAGATCCTCAAACTGAAGTCCCTGCTCAGCACCAAAAGGGAGCAGATCGCCACTCTCAGAACTGTGCTGAAGGCCAACAAACAGGTCAAAGGAACACAACACACGGAAACATAACCACTTGGAGTTCAGAGTTTATATAAGTGTAAGGCATTGATAACAATGTAACCCTGTGTCCTTTCCAGACGGCTGAGGTGGCTCTGGCCAACCTGAAGAGTAAATATAACAACGAGAAGGCCATGGTGACTGAGACGATAATGAAGCTCCGCAACGAGCTCAAGGCACTGAAGGAAGACGCTGCCACATTCTCCTCACTTAGAGCCATGTTTGCTACAAGGTAAGATGCAAGGTGGCACCAATTTTTAAGAAGTAACCAGTGATATATATTTAATTCTTGACTAATATATAAAATGGAGAATTTAGAATACTGAACCAACATATGTTTATTATAATTCCTTTTTCCATTTTTCAGCATGATTTCTCAGTCATGACAGAAAATCCGATTGAGTCTTTATTGCTAAAGTTGAGGACTGCATCAAAGGTTTTCTGTGCATGTGAGAGGAAACTGAGCATTGTGGGAGTTGTCTGATGTAATACTAGAGTGAGTCAGAGACTGCTGGCAGGGTCCTCATCCCAGCATCTGGAAAATGCAGCCCGGGAAATGGAGAAAACATGTGACTGCAGCAGCACTATAAGGAAATTTGCTCCATCTGCTGGAAATAGAATGGAACCTTTTTTTCATCAGTTTGACTCTGTCTTTCCCTCTCTCCTCTCTTTCTCTCAGGTGTGATGAGTATGTGACCCAGCTGGATGACATGCAGAGGCAACTGGCTGCTGCTGAAGATGAGAAAAAGACCCTGAACTCTTTGCTACGTATGGCCATCCAGCAGAAGTTAGCCTTGACCCAGCGCCTGGAGGATCTGGAGTTTGACCATGAGCAGGCATGCCGCAGCAGTACTGCAGGAGCAGGAGGCAAGGGCAAAATGAAGGGCAAAGGAGCCGCTGCCCACCGTAATGTAAGTCAGAGACAAGCCTGCAGAGCCATCCCTAAGCCCCAAAGCATCATGGGAGGCCCTAGGCTCCTCTGCAGTGAGAAGTACCAGATTTTCTGTGACCTCTAAAGACTTTTGCATCATTTTGCAACTTTTGCATCCCTTCACCTTGCATATGCTCATCTTCACTGACACCAGGCTCTCTGGGTTTTTGCTGTAGCCATATTGCCCTTGACATGGTAATTGGCATACTAGTGTTGCATGTATACTGTAAACAGTGTGTGTTGATGTCCATGATCCCAGACTGGTTTAAGCTGAACTCTCAGAACCACCTGGATTTTTTCACATTAAATCAACAGGAACTACACCCTAAGTTTAAATGCTGTAAGACTTTGGTGTGAAGTCTGAGAGTGATTATAGTGTGATAAGAGATTTGGGGATACTGTCTGTAGATGAAACTATAGCATTTAAAGTTACAATGTTTGGAACAAGGGCTTCAAAGCAATTGGGGAAGACCCAGGATCTAAAATGTTTGGAAAATCCTCAGTTCTTACAGCTCTGTTACTATTACATTAGCAGACATGCTGCCTCCCTTCTTTCTCTCTCTCTCTCTTTTTTCTCCCAAATGAATTTATATGTCAATGTATCTGTGTCCATAATGCTCCCTTTCATTTTCTGTCACCTGTCAGAAACAGCTTGTGCATTGTAATAATCATCATAACCAGAGATACGGGAAAACAAATCGTGGTAAAACTATGAATTTAATTTGGCAATCAAGATGAAGACAAAAGGCAAAAACTGATAAACAAACAAAAACGGGCTCCATTAATTTGTTCATGTTTGCATATAACTAATTTGAGGTTGGCTCTGCTTGCTCCATACTATAGCTTTGTATCTTAAAGTTTACAATGGCTTAAGTGGTAAAAAGTGAAAATAATTTAAAAGGGGGGGTAAAGTGTTTTTAGCTGAGTTGAATCATCCACTATATCCCTGATCACTCATAACAACTGAAACCTGCATGCTACCATAACATACCTGAGAGTCCACTGCTTCCTGCAGCCAACTTCACTGTGCACTAACCTTCCTAACCCCACGGTGCTTCATCCTAACTTCATCTCACTAACATATCAAATGAAAATTGATCATTTCTCTCAGAATTTAATATGATCTTTCTGTTTTATCTTTCCATTTGCAGTAAACTGCTCAAGACAAGTGTCCTTATGGAGGTCCCTCAGAGTGTGACAGTTGCCAGTTACCTGTGCTGATGGTTTCTTCACTATCCCGTCATGGCTTAAAAGACTTGTAATTGATAATTCAGAAACACCCACAGGGCCTTGTTGCAGAGGGCAAAGACATGATAACCTCTGAAATTCCCCAAGGTTCAGTCCACCAGTTTGACTGCAGAAAGCATGACTCGTAGCAATGGCTACCAACTGTAATTCATTCAGTCTTCTGACAATGTGCACCACTATGATTATTGAATCAGAAGAAGAGTCAGATAGCCGTCTTGTCGGGTTACTGTCTTTGCCTGTTACCCTGATGACCAAGCACTTTTTGTTTTACTCTTTTCATTTTAGGCGATACCTCCGTGTCTTCAGTCATGTTAATTATTTCAACTATTAACTTATGCAGTGTTTTATGTAATGTCCATGCTGCCAGAATCATAATATTTCCAAGTAATACAACCTATGTTTGTTCATATTTATTTCATAAAGATCAGTGGCAGGGTTAAAGGAAACTGATTCATTTATGGGTTTAATAAGTAACAGAACAAGAGTTTTGGGGTCCCTGCAAAAAAGATGTGGAAATTCCTTCTTGAAATAAGAATATCCAACCTACAGTTGGAAATGAAACTAAGTAAACTAATATGAATTTCCATTTCTGCCTTTGTCATTTACCTTTTGGCCTTAGATTTAGAGGTGCCTTTCTGACAGAAAGCAAGATTTTTGTCTCCGATGTGGGCAATTTTTTCTTAGCTAAGGAAAATAACAGGTGATGGATACTTTTCAGTATATGATCCTGCAAGTATGCAGCTACAAATTCAGGGTCTTAACCAGATTTTGTACAATTAGACTCCTAGTCTATGGCCTACTTGTTACATTGTTTCCTGAGTGGTTAGAAAGATTCAGGCATGTTTGCTGTGACTAAGGAAGAGTATTAATGTAAAACTTATTTATATACAACATTTATAAGTTAAGGTCAGATGTTAATGTATTCATAAGGTTTATTCATGAAGGAGAATTTTTAATGTAATTGTTTTAATACAACTTTATGTCAAACTTGCGTCCTAAAATGTATTTTCTGCAATTAGAGGATGCTATGTTACTGACAAGCCTGCAGTGCCATTTTGTATGTGGTTTGTTTTGAATTTGTACAAGTGCAAGCATAACGGGGTAAAAATGTTTATGCTATGTAAAACATTTTACACATTGTTGCTCACATCGTTGATCATAATTACGTTTTGTATGTTTTACTAGAACTTTAATTGTATTTATTTGGTGTCAAGCTGTCTAAAATCCAGACTACAGCATGTCACCATCCTTTATGTTTCAAGGGAGTTTGGGTGGACATGGTTGATCAAATGTTGAATCCACTGCCTGTGGTAAAACATAAGTACAGTTCATGCCTCACTCTGTCTCTGCTTAAACTTATGCCTCATGAAGAAATAAATCTAACTTTCACAATTCTGAGGTGACCTTTGAGATTGTTTTATTTCTTTTTAATAAAAACTTAAATAACATTTTCCACAATGGCTTTTACTATTTATGTCAGCAGTCGTAAGAGCGAATGAATCCCCATTATCGGATTGTATGGTTGCACAAATAAAATGTTTGGAAAGTTAAAAAGTTCCTATTCTCGAGTTATTGGGATTTATCAGGTTTAATTCGTTCCCAGACTCAGTTTCTCGTAGTAGTTTTTTTCTAGTAGTGCCTGTCTTGAGTTGCCACATAGCGTTCGCGTTTCCATTTCCGGTAAGAGAGAAGACACTCCCTGTTCGTGGCGATGGCGTCAGGGGGCGTGGCCAAAGAAAGGACAGAGAGGGGACTCCGCAATGGGAGGTTAGTGCTATTCTTCGAATAACTAAATATGTTTCATTTGACCATGTCGTCGGCGTGTTCTTACCCTTTGATCGAGGTGTTGATTGTAAACCCACCAACACAACACTAACGCACTGTGAAAAGTTCACTCACTTTTCCAACGTTAACTTCCCATTCCAAGTCTTGAGGTTTCACAGTGTCTCTAAAGTTGCCTAACCACACCTCTTGGATAGTGTTGAAGTGATCCCTGTATTTTCTACTCGTTTTGACCAAGTTGACCTCTCTTATTATGCAACTGCAGGTCACTCACTGTCCCTCGACTCATTACGACCCTAATGCATACCAGTTATCAGAAAAAGCTCGGGGACTGTCAATTTTCCGAGCAACGTACATACTGACGTCCCAGTGGAAACAAAACAATGCTAGCCTAGTATGAAACCCGTCTATATGGAGAGTGGATCTTGCTGATGATTGACATATCAGGCGTTTTCTTTCCTGCTAACTTTGACAGACAGCTTCCTTGACCAGCTGCTGGAAGACAGTCGCTTCCTCAAAGCTGACCTACGACTGGATACCGAGCTGGTAGATAAACTCATCCTGCAGCTCAACAGAATCTACCCGCAGATCCTCACGGACAAGGAGGCCACCAAAGTAAGTCTGATTCTTCATAAACATTTTTTTTGCTACTTCACTGTCTGGGTTGCATGTAAGTACCGAATGTTTCTGCAAACAAAACAAAAATACACTTGAGGAGGTCCTTGAGCAAGACACCAAGTCCCGGCTCTGTTCTGTGGCTGACCCTGCCCTCTGACCTTCCTGGTGGTGGGGCAAGTGAAAAGAGAAGTTCCCTTTGGGGGATCAATAAAATATCATGTTATTATTCTCTGTTTTTTATCCAGTTCCGAGACTTGGATGTGCCCACTTGCGTTCGACTGGGTGAGCTCCTGTCACACCTGCAGGGGAAAGGCGAGGAAGCATGCAGGGAGTTCTACAGGGCACTTCACTTGCATGTCGAAGAGGTGTATTTCAGCCTGCCCACGCGCCTCCGCCTCAGAGGTTAGTCCCAGCAATGGACCTTTAAACAGATTTCTCTGTATGGTGTACGAGTTCAGTGAGTTCATGTTTATTTATAATCATGCTGATACCATATTACTATGTGGAGTATACATGCTTAATTATGTGTGTGTTCCAGTTTGCAGTAAATTTGGCTTTGACTCCTCAGATCCACTCACACATCCAAGTGTCTACCAAGAGAGATATGTTCTGAATGACAGAGGTAAGTCATGAATTTAGAAGAGTGTGCACAGTGTCAAATTGTATGTGAGTTTGGGTGTAGTGAGGGGACTAGATAAAAAGATTGCCATTCCACAATGCATCCACCCTTGCAAAGAAAACTCTGAGAACATGATCGCAGGTATATGACAGAATATCATCAAGTGATTTGGTATCAAACAACCTTATAAAATAGTACCTTTTGGGGGATGTAATAGAAATCTGATTTTGAATTATTGATTGATGAACTCCAGGTAATACTTTTCTTATAAAAATTCATAGTTAGTGTCTAATAATGAGAGCTTTTTCCTCTTACAGCACTGACATACAGAACAGAGAAGTAAGAACAATTTGTCTGTTATGCGCTCACTTCTTTCTCTTTCCAGGTCCTCGCTTCTTTCTGAGCTGTTTCAGTGTTGCAGTGGGAATGGCCATGTTGTATTACTACAGTGGTGAGTCCATCTATTTGCACCTCAGTTGACACATCGATGTGAAAATGCATTGTAGTCACCATTGCAGGATATTTATATCAACTAACATGCATGCATGGTGAATAAACTGTCTTTGTTCTGCAGAATCTAAAGTCACTGGAGGTAGCCGGGCGCTAGGCATGGCGGCTCTGGGTCTGGGCAGAAAAGCTCGAGAGGTTCTCATATGGTACACGGAGGAAAACCTCATGAAATAGTGGGTGTCTCCTTCGCCTCATCTACTCCAGCAATACTGTTTTTATGAACGCTACTTGGACTAAACCAGTGCACACTATATCGTTTCAGTGGGTGAATACTAATTTTGTACATAATTGTATATATTCTTTTGCTTTGCCGATCTGAAAGGAAAAAAAGGTACTTTCAGAGCTACATTTGTCACTTTTCTATTTTCAAGGGACAATTGCGCCTTGTTTTTACCACAAATTTGTATCCATTAAACCAGCTTTCCAAACCAAAACAATTCAGCATGGAATATTCTGTGACTGCATTGTGACAAGACATATTAAAAGCAGGCTGCACATTTTAGATTACATATGGCTACATATAATATACCAAAGACAAAAAAGATGCATTTTGTGTACTTGGCTTACACCTTTTAGTAGTGAAAATTAGGCCAACCTTATTTTTCCAGTTTGTTTAGGGTTAAGACCAGACCAGACTACAAACTACAGAACCTGAGTTATAGAGATCACTGAAAGACTTCTTGGGGTGCTGGAGATTTATGCTTTCTTGTCTGCTCAAGTATCACTGATGTCAAGCACACTGAAATGGATAAAAGCATCACATAGAAGCATCACATAGGCCAGAAACAGCACATAACACAGAAACAACACACTGTCAAGTTCACAATATCATAACTCCTATTGCAACAAACATAATTTACCTTGTGTCTACACATAGCTGTTGGTAGAACATGACTGCCCTCTCCTGGCCAATAAGAGAACCTAACCGCTCTACTACCCAAACGTTGGTTTGTCCTATGTTGATTTGATAGCATGTTCCGAAATTACAGCTTTTTATATTTGACCAAAATAGAGTTAGGCCATTGGAACAGCCAAAAATAATACTGAGCAGTGACCAAATGTAATATTTCAGACGAGTTAATCGTGAGGTTTGTAGTCGCATATGATTGGTCCAACCAAATATATTCAAGACACTTGCAGTGCATTGTGGGTAAAGTTGTGGTGAAAACGAGAGCTAAAAACATAAAATTGTCAGTAATACAGTTGAAATTTACGCAGCGATAGTCCCATATTGAAATAAATACATAATAGAGATATTTTGTCAACATAATATTTGCAAACCCGGCAGTGGAACCATAGACGAGAGCAACGTACGTAGTTCAGTGTGTATATACTGGTAGCCGTTGTGATACGGAGTGTGTTGTATGAAAGGAGAGAAGGTTAGCACTCCCCTTGACAAGGATGGAAGAGGCCCCTGTGGCCTTCAACACACATACGGTTAAGGCATTGCCACCTACTTCGTGGCATCTCTAACCAATTTTTTTAACTACTTGAATAAACGGCCCTTTAGATAGACGAACCGTTCTCACATTGTCGTATTTAATACTTATTAAGTGCTATCCCCGCACTACCAGCCAAATGAAGAATAGTTTATTTTTCTGATTGGCCTGTAGCATTTGGCCAACTACTCGATACAAAGACGTTTTCTGTCAAGAAAATGGACATTCTGATTCCAGTAAAGTATAATTACATTTACAAGCATTACATTTGGTAAAGTCCTGGCCAAATGTGTATTAATTTGAGAGTCTATGTTTCAGAAATGGAAATCCATGCACTGATCACACAGATTCTGTGGTGTCTCCACACTTATTTACAAGGTTTAGACGAAACAAATATTTAAATTTAAATATGACAACTTGAATTTTTAAATTCATATTGTGGAGCCTACTGTGGATTTTGGCTTTAAAAACTATATTTGACAACAATATATGAGGTGGCTATTTCCTAGTACTTACATGAATGAAAAGGGTGAAAAGTCAAAGTAAAGTGAAGTCAAAACACGTAGAATTCAAAGTGCTGGCGTTAAAACCAAAATGTGTGCATGTGTGTTCAACTTGAATGAATGCTCAATTTAGGTACATTAGTTCTATGCAGTATGTAAGGTTACCAGTGCTCTAGCTAGTGTGTATAGCAGCCACTCTGACGTTTCAGATTCTTTTTCGTTATTTCGTTACTGTGTATAAAATCATTAACTGTGACCTGACTGGAAGTTTAGAAAGGGGGAAAACAAGTATGCAGTTATTGCTGTTAAATACCTGGTCAGACTGGAGTTGCAGCCCTTGGCTGTTTGTATACTTTTTAATACAAAATAATCAAAATCCATCAAAATATTTTTTTGGTCTGAGATATACACAAAGTGCAATGTTCTCCTAAAATTAAAGGAAAATCTATGGAATTTATGTGAAAGTATAACAAGTCAAATAAATATTTACTGTGCAAAACTATACATTGCTCATGTTTTATTTTGACTAAATTACATCACTGGCAAAACCTTTTTAGATATTTTGTATATAATTCATTTATGCTGTTGATCAGGATTTTGAACAATATTTTTCATTCAAATTGATTCTAACTGTGCCTTTTTGACAACTAAGCTGGTACAAATATAGAACCTGTGATGCAGTTTAGCCCAAATGAAACAAGGGGCTCAATATTTTTCTGGAAATGTCTTTATTTACTTTAATAGAATAAAGTACATTTTATAGATCTTAGATAAAGAAAATCAAAATTGCATTTTTAAATTACATCAACATGAATAGTAAATAAAGGGAGAAGGAGCTTTTGAGCATAACTGTCACAGCGTTTTGTTACAGATCTATACTGTTTCTCTTCCATCGTGTTGAAGGTAGTCTTCAGGATTTGTGAAAAAGTACTTCAAAAGATTTATGTACCTTGCATGGCTTGATTGTTTTTCTCTCCACTGCGCTTGTACATGATTCTGATGTCTTCATTGTTTATTAAGTTTGCTTTATCATCTTGAAAGGAAATATTGGTGGAACTGGAATGCGATAGTTGGTATCCAATGGTTGTAGGATGATACATATACTGTCAGTTCAAGTGCTAGCAAGACAGTTTGAATGTCATGTTCTGTATACTTTGTCTCTTAATGCCTTAGATTCACAAGTGCCATCATTTGTATGACTATGGGACTTTCATCTATGTACAACAAATAACTACGCACGGGCAAGACAAAACTTTTTTGCAATTTTATTTACAAATTTCATTTTAAAAAAAAGCAGTAGTCTTTGCAGTGTGCGATAAAAGATTCTATATTTTAAAATGAGCAAATTTGGTCCTTTAAAAATGTGGAAACAATGCTTAAAAGATAAAAAGTATATAATAGGCTTAGGTCCACACAGTGTATGACAGTCATTTAACACTTTATACATATAGCCAATTTCCCCCCGGGGATCAATAAAGTATCTAAACATTACATACTATACTTTGCATAGAACATGAAAACAGCATGCAAGGTCCATTTTGTCAATAGGTTGAGGTTTGAAAACTGTAAACAGTAGAGCTGTTACTGACTGCTAGAGAGAATTGCATTGCTCCCAGAATAAAGCTGTTCTGCCAACAAGGCCTCACACTGGGCTGTAGGCCAAGCTGGCTCCTGATGCACTCCATAACGTTATTGTGATAGCAGCACTGTAGGTCACTGACCATGGCCTGTGTGGAGACAATTACATCTACAAAACTCACTGAGTAGTGAATTCTGAATCCGGTTTGGGATTAAGCTGTGATTAAGTTTTTTAGAATTATATCTACCAAAATACAGGAATAGTAGTCTAACAATATAATTCCAACTGCAGAAAAAAAAGAGAAACATTCACCATGATGGTGACAGACATATATTGCCCCTGATATGTAGATTATATAAGTAAAGGCAATTACATCAGTAAACTGAGCATGATAATGCTCTCAGAAGAGGTAATAAATTGATCACCTGCTACATGAAATAAAAGCCCACCTGTCGGTTGTCCATAATCATGTGGTTAGAGAAGTAGGGAACGCTTATAAAATACAGACATGAAAGAATTTGTCTGTTCATATTTTACACTACAGAGATCATAGCTTGAGACTCAAGGAAGGTTGGATCTCTGCAGTTCCCCAAATAACATGATGTCCACATTTTGGACATCATGTTGATCAGCAGGCATGGGGAGACATGACGGAGGGTGGTCAAGCACTGGCAATGGGCCGCTGGACACCAAAGGCTGTGATGAAGACGTTAACAACAACTATGATGAAGACAAGTGCCGTGGCAACGTTCTCCATAATGTTCAGCTTGTAGTGCATGCCCTCATCATTTAAGTTCCACTTCACTGTGGGAAAAGAGAAATGAAAGGTCACGGCTGAGTTTAGCTTAGTCATGGGAATATCCTCAAGTCAGACAATTGAGCCACAGGGTGGCACTACAGCAGTAGTGAGTCACTACAGCCACTACTGAGTCCTGTGATGTAAATAAATACCATTTGACAGGAAATGCCTCAGGTGAATGATTATCTTGGTCATTCATTAGGACATTACATGCCTCACTAGTCTGGGGAGGGAAAATATGGGGGAGGGTTGTAGATGGAGGAGAGTTTTACATTTTTCACACATCTTAGTCGTGTGAAAGAGCATTATAGAGAGCTGTATAGAGAGCTCTTTAAAATTGGGAACAGTTGAAAGCAGAGACAACCGACAAACATTTCTTCATTCTGTGGCTCCCATACTCAAAAATCGTTCACACAATAGCATTCTCTTTCAGGATAAGATAAGGATGCTGTGGGGAGGGGGAAGAGAGAGCATTTACGTCTAAAAATAAACTCTGCTGCCAAGGCACAGTTCTTCCAATTCAATAGATTATTCACTAACAATTCATGCTGAGAAATTTTGGGAGTGTGGTCCCAGGTGCAGTGAAGATATTTTGACAACTCACTACATAGAGACTCATGGGGCGCTCGCGGTATCTGGCTTATCAGTTAAACAAGTTTTCAACTCAAGTCCTTCCTTGATATGCAATTGACCAGTTAAGGCCACTGGGCAGTATAAAAAAGTTTTTGTGCAGCAGTAGGCCAAGACAGTACATTGTGTATTTGATACGTGGCTAGACTAGGCTTAACAACTCATTTCATATATACCTACCTCAGTCCTAGCCAGCACGTAACCTTGAACTTTGTCCCTGCATGTGTTGCGTTTGACTTATTGGATGACCTGTGCTACATTTGTGAGTGCATCCCTATTCCTGTGCTTTGGGGGGGGGGGACTCACCAACCTAGATGCAGGGGTTAGTTCAGGACCAATTCCTTCGGTCCTCCTCTGGTGGAGCTAGTAGGTTTACTGGGCCAGCCCATGCGGTGGTAGGTAGTTCAGGTTTTAGTTTATAAAAAATGGTGTGGATCACAAAAAGGCAAAACAATAAATGTATGACCTAGCTTGCAGTTTTCCTTGTCCATGTAGCATTGGTCCCTTCTCTCTCTGGCTGGACTGTGTTCCACACAACCACCCTTTTACAGGTGTTCCATGTCAGGGTAATGGTGAGTCTTCCTCGCCCCCACATGTGTGACATCAGTCTGACCCTGCCCTTGAACCTGTATACCCTAAAACTGTGAATAATCACATGACACCTCAACTGCCTATCATAACAGTATTGTTGAGTACTTCCATTCTTGTTATAGTGCTTCTTTTTATTTTACCATATAAACGCTAACAGGTCAATGATAAAACTGGAACACAATGCCACACTTACCGATGAAGATGAGTAGAATGCCCACCGCGATCTGTAGGATGAGGGAGATGCTTATGAGAGTGATGAGGGGTACATAGAAGATGAAGTCTGGTCCTTGCTCCAGCACAGCCTTCAGCTGGGAGGCGTTGGCCATCAGTAGAGCCACATCTAGCATGCTTTCTGCTGCACTCTTCTTATTGGCATAGTGGTTCATGTTCAGCGGTCCCTCTTGCCTCCTCCAGCGGCCCCGCAGTGGAACCTGAACACAAACACTGACATCAGTATGGCAGAAAGCATGACACATAGCAAAGACCAGAAATGTGATAGTTGACAGTTGAGCTTGGTCAAGGATGATTTCAGTCTTTCTTTTGATGGGTTTATTGTCACAGACTATTACTGTCATTTTATTGGTTGCTGGTCATATTTCAGGTACTTGAAGGTGTGTGTATTTCATTTGTCAGCTAAACTAAACTGATGTAAACTAAATACACTTGTAGATTCAGTCCCTTAGCATTCAGGGTGTAGCTGTGATAGCAAACAATCATACTGCAGCAGCACTGACAAATGATAAATAATTTATGAGATGGTCACTGAAACAGTAGAATAATCAACTACAAAAACCCAATAAGTGTGTCCAATATAACAAGATACATGACATATTGGACACACTTTAAAAGCATCATAAAATAACCAGATTTAGACAGTGCTTCGATTTACTAGCTCAACTTTTAGCTATGTGAGAATTTTATGGAAGTGAAAGTGTTTAGGGGCTAAATCCAAAGAGGAACAACTTGTACCAAGTCTTCCAAGGTCCACAGATTACACCAAAATTGTTTTAGCACAGAGGTCAAGAACTATTTGCAAAGCTTTATCCTTTCTTTCCTGCTGACCAGGGCATACAGCTGAAACACAAGGACAAGAGAGAGGCCTCCACCCATACATTGCATAACAATGGAAAATATGGGAAAAAATGCAGGGGAACATGTACTAAAGAACACTGGTATACTATAGCCGATTGCATATAAAAGTAAATGGTTCTTGTTTATGTGCTGATAAAAATAAAGGCAAATTCTCACTGATGTTAGACACTGAGGTAAAATATTCCTTCTTTCGTAAATAAAACAAGAACTATTCTCCTATGTATAGCTGTACTGACAATGTCACAATCTCAAAATGTAGTGCTGTTGAAAGCAGAAGAAAGTAGAGGTCTCATACGCCACTAATGACTCTTACTTCTTTATTGTGAACCAAGGAATCTACCCAAAAGGAGGTCATGTTACATTTACTTCCTTCTTTCCTCAAGTTGCAAAGACAGGAGTTAATTTAAGCATGTGCTAAAGTGCTGATGTGTTACATCAGAGGAAACTGGGGGCCCTAAACCAAACCATTACCAAGACCCCTCTCTCTGTCTGGGTTTAGTGGACTACTCAGTGGACTACCCAACATTGACACCCTTGTGCCCAGGTTAGCATCATCATATGCTGAGGTTCAACGGGTGTGTGCATTTTTCTTCACCTCTGAAACCCTGCCAGGCCACAGAGGAAAGAAATGCTCTTGTGGTAGACCAACAGAAGAGTGTCTGAGTCACATCGTTTCCTGAACTTATCTCTCCCTTTATTTGATTTAATTGGAGATTTTTTGCAATTTTTTCTATTCATTTGTATTTCTATTAATTTGTTTGCCAATCTCAATCTCAGTGCTCAATCCACTGATGATGCTGCCAAATAAATGAAACTTTATAATTTCAGGTCTGTTGTTTGCAGTTATTCTCCTTATTCTGTGGTTTATAGTGTTATTATTTCTCTAATAGACAAAAAATTGTTTCTTTTGTTTGACAGTATGAATTATGTGCTATACACACATTGTATTATGAGTTGACACACAACACCTTCATATGCACTTTGTTTTCACCATAACAACTTATTAGTAGATAGCAGAAATTGTGTAAAATGTATCTGAATTAGTCAGTAAAATGCCACTTGCACTCTAACTACTGTAACTTAAGGGGAATATTTGATGTTGTTGGTTCATATAGGTTTGTTCGAAACACCCTATATTCAATTGGAAGTCGATGGTCAGCAGCGGGTGCAGTGCACTGACCCTACACTGGCTGGAGACAGCTTTAAAATAAACAATGAGTTGAAACAATAAACATGGAGCTCAGTGGAGATCAATAAAGAGCAGGTCTTCACTGCATTCTGTTTAACCATCTCCCATGGTAACCTAAGCAAACCTAAATATTTTTTAAACCAGCAGGAAGGTCACTTGTCTAGAAAATCAGTTAAATGTAGGATGTAGTAGTACCAGGTTGTTATTTTATAGGTAATTATATGATTAAAACATAGACAGATATAATTACTTTGACATATTTTATAAATATTTTTAAATTCATATTTATAAATATCAATTCATAAACATTAAACCTCATACTCTGATTAGACTTGAATATGAGAACAAATACTACTAGTAGTAGTAGTAGTAGTGTAGGATAATACCACCATTTCTGACACATTGCATTCTGTCTTATGTAATTCATGCTAGTTTTCCATTCGGTGTGCATATGGTCCTGAATAACTATGCTCTATATATTAACTCAAAAAGGTAATGAATGATAAAAAGATATCCTGACAGTCTGGTTGGGGAAATGGAGAGTTCTCTGTTGAGATGTAAACAGGGTTTCGATTGGAACATGTGATTAGTGTAGAAGTTTACTAATAGAATGGGAGTTTAATAATAGTTTAATAATAACATAATAATCTTTATTTATAACGCAGTTTTCAAAACAAGGTTACAAAGAGCTTCACAACCAAGAAAAATAAAGGTCAACAATGCCAAAGATCAATAGGATAAATAAGACAGGATAAGATAAATAATAAATAACGAGGAACAAAACGGTAAAAACCAAAGGGATAAAACAATAATCTGGAACAGCAATAGATGACCTATCATTACATCACAACCAATACCTCATTCCAACTCAGGGGTGGCCTCTGTCCCCACTCTGCCGCTAATCCACCACAAAAGCTTTGCAGGCATTCCTCCAGGCATTCCTTGCAAAGGGAGTTCTCGTTAAAAACGAGAATCGGTTTAGTACTTAGTATTACTTTAGTATTCGTGAGTGTGACCACAGCACAAGGTGGAGTTTTGACCCTTTTGCTAAATTCATTCGGCTTAACCATATCGATGATTTAGGTCGTTCATCGAGCTTGTACACCCACCTGACCACTGCAAAGCAATGGGTGTACGTCGCATACACATGGGCTTATACCCTGTCTGTCATTTGGTACACTGACCCTGTAAAACCCGCTATGCAGTGCTTGCAATCCAATGTTCGGCTGCATCCGCTACCCTATTAGGTCAATAGGCTCCACAGGCTAAAGCTACCCGTGCTCACGCTTGCTCGGTTGCTTGTCTTCTTCCCGGCGACATCAAAGAGAAGAAGGATGGAGAGAGAGGTGGATCGATAGCCAGTAGCCATCGATTTCCTACGTAACAAAGTCATTTACAACAGTTTTACCACGGGGTCGTCCTATAGGGATTCGCTTTGAGCCTGACCAGGATATTGGAGGCTCTACAATGAAACTACTTTAGAAGGGACAGGGGCTAACGCTGCCCTTTTGTAACGGACAATAACGCTGTCTTACCTCTGTCTCACCGTCTCTGCCAGCATCGCCGTTCATTTCCAAGTTTTCAGACGCCATCTCCGTTTGTTATGTCAATAAAGGCTGCCTGGTTCCGATATGTAGGCCTAGTATTGTATGGGCCACAAGAAAGTCTGGTGGTCCAGCGGGCACCAGTGCGGCTGTGACGAAAAGAGAGAGAATAGTGACCGACTACCGCCTTTGGCTCCAACATGGGGGGGCGTTTGTCCCTAGGCTGCTGTAGGCCGTATTAGTCAAAAGAAAAGTATGCACAAGCAACTAATTACGATACTGTTGAGGGGAATTTTCAAACACTCCTGATACCAAGGACATGCATCCTCATTTCGGCAAGCCGGGCACAACTATAATTTCTGCTGTAGTCCCTGAGGATTGCCTTGCCAGCCTGCAGGGGCTAATTACCGCCACCTTGCGCATGCATGCAGTATCGCATCCTTTAGACGCAAATATTGAAAAAAGAAAACGCTTACTAGGGGTCAACTAAACACATATCACAGCAAAACTCGGATAAGAATATTTAAGTGATACCACATGTGATTAAAAAACATAAAGTACAACAAGGCCAATATAAACTCACTGCTGGGTACCACAGGTACATTATAAGTCATAAAGGAATATCATAGGGGCTTAAGATAAAATAAAACTTGAATGATTCCCCTCAGGGAAATTGGGTCATTGCAGCAGCAAAAGTGATAGGATTCAGCAACAACAAATGGAATATAAGCAATACAATAAAATATAAAATAAGCAATAACTACAGTATAATATAACAATACTAATAACAAAGCAAACAAATATAATGTAACCAATTGTGGGGTTATATAAACATATGCTAGTGTCACTCATAGAGGCCAAACTCTATAAAATAATTGTACCCTAAATTTGTAAATCGCCTTCTCCAAGTCAGCTGAGGACAGTAGTGGTTTCATTTTTAAACAGTAGAAAAAGTAGAATCAGAATCAGAATCAGCTTTATTCGCCAAGTATGTGTACACATACAAGGAATGTGACTCCGGTTTTTCCATTGCTCTCTTGTACTTACATAGAATAGACATACAGCAAAAACAAGGACGACAAAGCTGATCAAGCTAGACATAAGCATAAAGATTTAACTGTTATGTACAGATGTAAAATATATATAGAAAAAAAATTGTGAACAAGACAATAGTGCAATGATGCAGAGTGCAAAGATGCTGGAGTAAATATGGGATAAGTAGACCAGGAAAGTTCTCTTAATATATGATATTGCAGTAAAAGAGTAATGGTAGCAAGAAAAAATGTCAAAAAGTTATACCTTTTGAGAATGTATGTGTATATAACCAAAACAGACAAACTGAGAAACAGCAGATTGGTCGTTGAAAGGTTATACCCAATGAAATGCCTGTGTCCCTGTATTTGTCTTAACCAAATGAGAGCAGTGAATAGGGGGTGAATAAGAGAACATTGTTTTACATTGTAAAAAGGCCTGACCCTGCCCTGGCATTCCTTTCCACTACCCCCTGGTGATCTAGGCAGGACTCAATGTTGCTCCTATAAAATCTAAAATTGTTCCTTTGGGGTGGTCCTTGTTGAAATGCTGAAAAAAACAGTTATCCTCCTCAAGTGTGGCCTTAATTTTTGCTTCAACCAGGCAAATGATACTGTACTAAGATAGATGCATCAGGGTCAGGGGCCCATGATCCCTAGCAGCGCCCCTGTTGGTAGGTAAGCAACACAGCCAGGCGTGTGTGTCTTTCCCATTGGAGGTCTGCCGCGTCACGATAAGGGCGTAAATGGTGTGGTCCACAACAGCCCGTATCAGGGAGGCTGAGGGTGCCGCCTAAAAACGTGCCCGGTTATTGGATACGTGTTGTTGCTAGGGGCGTGGGGTTGTGCCGTGAAATATTCCAGTTCCCCAAACCTTATCAAGAAGTGAAATTTTAGGAAGACAAGAGCCGTGTCGCCCGGGCGGAGAGATGCGCTGAGAGCTGCCTATCCCACACTGAGGGAGCTGTGCCGCAGTGAGCATGATCTGATAGACGCTTCTCGGGCTGTGCTCCGCTCCAGGACAACGCTCACTGGGAAAAAGTACAGGCGGGTAGTTACAGGAAAGACGCGGAGACGTGGAGGTCACACCTCTGATCTGATTTTCACCCGAAATACCACCTATTTGTTTTCATGAACCTGAAACTGGATCGAATGGTGATTACAGTGGATGACAGCTGCGCACTTGGTAGTCCCATGATGGGTCTTTTGAGGGATTAGTGCGAGGCACAGCAGAAACAGCCCAACACTGATTCGTCTGCGGAACAAATCACATTTTTATGGGATGCGTTGGACCCTATGCAAAGTGGAGGAAACGGTGTTTTCGTGAGCTCATAGGTTAAAATGGCAATGGCACCAAGCTTAACTTGAACAGCTTTGTGGTACTGCAGCAAGGTGGACTGAGGCGTAAAGGGGAGCAACGAACAATGCACCCATCTTACGATTTGAACATTTTGTCAGGATGTTAGACGTCCTAAACTAATCCAAGGTATAAGGCCTATCCTATGCTGGCAAACTGCGTCACCGCGCGTGAGTGTTGCAGGTAGGCAGCACGCTCTACCACCGCCGGGAGAGGAGCATGCTGATCATCTTTTCTAAACGATGTCACCTATAAGTGTTTAAGAAGATACTGGGTATGGATTCGGGGGACGACTGCATCGATCCACCACTGGGATCTACATTTTCCTCAGTACCCAATTTAGACTCGGACATCAACGCAAATGCATGTAGGCCCATCTATGAGAATGGGGCAGACCATAACGTCAACATGCAAAACGCAGCCCTGCGAGGAGCGAGTGACCCCTCCACGGATTACCGGGGACTGGTCCGCCAAAGGTTCATTCGCCGAAGTTTGTGGTTTTCCGACTCGGAGGACCAACCTGTGGACTCGCCGGAGTGTCTCA
>OOFE01009280.1:8068-20668 GCA_900323365.1 Monocentris japonica | reverse complement strand
AACAGCAGCCCGGTGTTCAGCATTCACCTGCGGTCCATCGTTGATCGAACTAGGACCCGGGCTCTGGGAACACGCCTGGGCTTTCAGGAGAGTTCAAGCACAGAGAGTCAGAAGGGGCTGAAGGACAGCGCTACGGAGAGTGTGAGCGCAGACGAGGAGAAAGATAGGAGCGAAAGCGACCACAAGGGAGATGTTGTACCGTCCGATGTTACCGGGAAAGCAGGGAGCGACGAGAACGAAGAGGAGCCCGGGATGAAGGCGGTGTCCACCTCACCCGGGGGCCGCTTCCTAAAGTTTGACATTGAGCTGGGGAGAGGGTCCTTCAAGACAGTCTACAAGGGTCTCGACACCGATACTTGGGTTGAAGTCGCATGGTGTGAACTTCAGGTGAGTGTATCGATCACCCAAGTCCAACGTCAGTCAGCCAAAAACGAGCCAGTCACCAGGTAGCTATCGTTTATAGTTGGTTAGTTTAATGGACACCTGACTAGCAAAGTCCATCATCAGTTAGCCTGTAGCCTTGTACACTGGGCCCCAAAGTGGGGTCTGAGTAAAAAGAGGAATAGTTTAATCTCACTATTATTTCATTAATTTGAAGTGTAGACAGTTGTCCAGTTTTGTATCAAATCATATCAAACAATAACATTCCCTCCCACAAAATATCATAGGGGTCCATGGCCCCTGGCACTCCATGGCACTTTCCACCTCTGAAATAACAGCCTAATAGGTCTGCTTAATAGGCTCTCAGTGGTTCACATAAACACACCAGAGAGTGAGGGAGACTTACATGCTGATATGGATTATGGTTGTTAGGGGTCAGATTCTATGTAAGATTTCCAGTTTCACTGTCTCCCACTGTCTGAATCACGTGGCTGTCGGATGATAGGTGATGTCGGATGATGGGACAGCTCAGTTGGTAGAGCATGAGTCTCTCAATCTCAGTGTCGTGGATTCAATCCCCACACTGTATGTTAACTATCACCCTTGTAAGTTGCTTTGGCTAATAGCGTCTACTAAATGACTGTAATGTGATGTTTTCAAAGCCTCATATTGTGCAGTAGGCCTAAACTATTCTCATTGCTCTGTCTGTTGATGCTAGTGAGTTTGTTATCACTGGCATAAGAAGGCCATGCATTTTACACAAGCACCTAATAATGCCCTAATGAACCGAGCACCTGATTGTTAGGCCATTCTCCTGTAATAATTATTAGATTCATTTTAACCTGTACAGTTTTAGCAGATGATCTTCAAACTAGTTTTGGTTGGAATTGAAAGAGTCTTGGGATAGAAGTAGGTAAGATAAACACACTGCTCCATAGGAGCTGTAGGTTTTTGAAGCACTAATTTGTGTATACATGTGGTGATCTAATGATTAGTTTAACCGACATACTATCCATGTGATATACAGATTAGATAGCTTAACCTGTAGGTAGGGGTTGCTCTTTCAGGGCTCAAAATATGCTAAGCTTTTGTAGTCATTCCAGAGCAAGTACCTGCCAACAGACTACATTTGTAGACATTGATTAAAGGATCATTGTGCTGCTAGGATTTCTTCCCTTTCCAGTGTTCTCCAATAACAACAGGGCAGGGTCGCCTGGTTGTTAGAGCGATTGTACTGCGACCCAAAGTTCAGGTTAAATCACCGCACAAACCAATGTGACTATGCTTGTCAAAGTAACCTTGAGCCAGATACACCCCTCCCTGGTTTCTTTTGTTGCAGCTATTGATGCAAGACATTTTTTTGCTATGGTCTTAACAGTTAAGGTATTCTTTTTTTGTTTTGAACTCTCCAAAAACCCTGTTCACTATACTGTTCTAAGTATATAAACAATTTATTAACTTGAAAGTTGTATTTTTCCAGCAATATCCTTCACTGAGGCTTTGGGCCATGCTTATATTCCTCCAAATCAGTTTCAGATTTAACACTGTATAGAATAAGTGTCAAATTTAAACTAATTAACTCTCAGTAATTCTTAAGCCAAATGACTTTGTGAGAGACTGTTTACAGTTTTGGAATATGTGTGAGTTTCCCTTTTGCCTACACTGTCTGAAAATTCAAGCCTGGCCCAACATAAACTTGAGTAGGTTCAGTGCAAGTCAGTGCCTCAGCGTCATTTTAGGAGCCTGAATCCAGCTAAAATTGGCATAATGAGAGTCAAGTTTGTGACTTTGAGGGACTGTTCTGCAGTATGACCTTTTTGGGAGAGGAGTCAGGGTGAACAGTGCTTTCTCTTTTCTAATCTCCCTCACGCATGTCCACCCTGGGAATAAGGAAAAATTAGAGCCCAACCCAATCAGATTCAGGAATAAAATCAAACCACTTTTACATTATGCTTCACAGCTCTCAGTGGTGACAAATCCATCAATTTTATTTCTAGATATGTATTCCATAATTGCATAAGGTTTTGTGGTTGTACAGCGTAGCATTGTCTTTAGTGGAAGAAACCTTCCACATGGGAATGGGTGGGACTATCAGTAATCTTAGGATCAGCTACTACGCACATGCATCTCAAAAGCAGAAATGGTAAAACTGACCCTGTATAAGTGTTAAGAGATGTTTTATTTAAGGAAAGTGTATTTGATTCAAAGATGCAAGAGACAGAACGAATGTTTGGCACATTTTCTGTTTATTATCTGTTAGCACCATAATGTAATAAAGCTCATTTGGATGTGAAACCTCAATCAGTCCCCAAAGAGTCCACGGATGATGATATCACAGTTTTGAGTCTTGGTTCTTTGATTGTGTAACTTTGAGCTGGGATGACCAGGAATTTAATTTGTGCTATAAGTTCATCGGCATTGCTTGGCATATGTCATGAGAGAAGCCACCCGATGGTCTTTGTCTTCTGCTTGTTTAAAATCTGGGACATGGTGGTGTATATGGTATGCTTCAATTTCTGCAATTTAAAGGGGAACTGTATATTGGTTGATGTATAATGTGACAAACTGTGTGTGTGTGTGTGTGTGTGTGTGTGTGTGTGTGCGTTTGTGTGTGTGTGGTGTCTGAGTGAGCTTGGTTCTTAAAGGAGCTCTAGTGATGATTCAGCCATTCTGTCCCAGGAGGTGGGGCCTTGCCTTTCAGTGCTTCTGGGCCTGTGTGTGCCTCACTCTCAAAAGGCTTCTGTAACTCCAACAGAGTGTGTGTACGTGTATTGTCTGTGTATTAGTGCATATGAGGCAAAGAATAAGAGAGTACAAAATATGGATGGTTATAAAAAGATTCATGAAAGCAGGTCTGTAGAGGAGCAGGTGCCTGGTGTCAAGCAAGCCAGATGGCCAATCTGACAACCTATTTATCCACTTTATGATGATCAAACATCTGCTGTAGAAAGTTGTTTATCTGAGATTAATAAATGATACAGCATGACTCAGTAAAATGCCAAAACACTTTAAATCAGCTTCAGATCCACTTCTGTAATCTACAGTTGTACATAGTATTTGGACTGGTTCTGACGGGCTAATAGTAGGTGTGATGATACCCTGTGTGGTATCATCACACGGATGTGTCTGGAGAGTGAATCCTGCTGATGCAACCCTCTGCAGTGAGAGATAGTCAAAGATAGAGAGAGGGACAGAATAAAAGAGTGGGAAAGGGTGGGTTCAGCTAAGGATAGAGTCTAATAGGTCTACTATCTGATACACTGCATAGAAAGGAGTTCTATACATTGACTTATTGCAGTGTTGGGTCTTAACTACTCCATTAGATGCAGGCATCAATGCCGCTAACATCTTCATTTTTTAAAGTAAAGCAGATTGTAAATGCCACACCCTGCTTCAAGAATCAGAGTCAGTCCATTCTCTCTCCCGTGTCCTTGAATCACCTCTCAGTATAGAATTGTTAATAATAAGTCGAGAAACTGCCTAGAAATTACATTATGGACAACCGAAAAAGGGGGTGACATATATTCTTTCTCAACAAGAATCAGCATTATCAAGGTGGCTGGAGTGGGTGGCATATGCTCAGCAATGCTACCCGTAATCTAAGATGCATTAGGGTGCACACTCCATAGGTCACCATGGGACAAGAATGAAATATGATTCTGCAGTATCCCTCAATAATCAATGCTCGGAGATGTGGATTAGTATGCATATTGATCATCACTGACATTTGAAACACAAAATGCACACTCACTCTTCTCAATAAATGTTAGGAATTAAGAGTGAGTGAAATCAGGAGGTTAGTGGCATTTCTTATGGCCAGAGCCGTGGGTTGTATTTGCCATGCTTACCAAAGAAAAACAGAAATGTAGAGGCTCTTCACTGTCAGCTGTTTTGCTATTTATACAACAGTTCAGGGAAGGCGGGGGCCAAAATATTGATCCAGTATACAGGGATACACACAGGTTTTACGATTCTACGACTGTAGAATGTTATAACTCTATCAAAATGTTTTGTGGCTGTGTAAAAGGTTCTTAACAACACGATGTATGACCGTCTCTGTTTTACAACACCAGACTGAATTAGACATTTCACTTTCACACTTAAAATGTTGTCAGGATTCTCCTCTCACGTGGTTCTAACATCACATAAAGTTGTTATACTGCTGTGTGTGTTTTATACACAGCCATTATAAGAAGAGTAAATTGTTCAGACCCCCATGTTTAACCCACTCAAAATATCAAAGCTGTGTTCACTCTAAACATGGGCCACAGGCAACTCTGAAGGAGCTCTGCAGGGGGGATGAAAAAGAATGGCATCCCTTCCATTACCACAAATGTTGCAATGAATCCCACTTATGTGAGAGAAAAAATAAGAGAAAATTTTGATGAATTGATCACTGATCAATTATCTTCTCTGGTAAAGCTCTGAGATACTGAAAATGGAGTGGGTGAACTGGCTATCCATACTGTTCTCATTTTGATATCAATTATTTTTCACCTCCCTCAGGAGCGGAAGCTGTCCAAAGCCGAGAGGCAGAGGTTCAAAGAGGAGGCGGAGATGTTGAAGGCTCTCCAGCATCCCAACATTGTGCGTTTTTATGACTTCTGGGAATCACCGTTGAAAGGGAAGAAGTGTATTGTTCTGGTGACAGAGCTAATGACCTCAGGGACACTAAAAACGTGAGTCAAAATGCTAATAAATAAATGAAACTTAATGAATATTTTCTGTAAATATCATTACTGTAGTATTTGCAACATCTAGGTCTGTCCCCCAGTAAGGCTTTGCCATACTAAGCTCAAATTTGTCCTTTTCAACCTTGTACTTGACTCATTATTAACTGAAATTTGATTTAAGCAATAGTTACATAGAAATATAAGTCATTTATTGCATCTCCTATTAGTCAATCCTATTACAGTCATGGTTAACAGATACTCTACAGCATGTATCAAGTTCATCATGTTTTTTTCATGATGATTAAATGGTGTGGTTTGCAGTAGATCCTTTTGATCTACTATGAGCTCACTTTTTGACATAACTATTATTTTTTTAAGTGTTTCTTAATTTAAGAATTAAATTAGACAACAGGGATACATTTGCACAGTGTATGTGTGTTTGAAGCTGGTGCTCCATCAAAGCAAAACCAATTAGAAACATAAAACTGTTGGCGAAAGAAAAACATTTTATCAGCTAGTTGGGGACAGGCCCAGAAAATGTCACTGTGTCAGGAACCACTGAACATGTCTTGGAACGCAAACATCTTCACTTGGTATAGGTGCAAATTGGTACATTTCTTTCATCATGAAGGTGTTAACACATGGCCTTGTATCTTTCCACAGGTATCTGAAGCGCTTTAAGGTGATGAAGCCTAAAGTCCTTAGGAGCTGGTGCAGACAGATTCTCAAAGGCCTGCACTTCCTCCACACAAGAACTCCTCCCATCATCCACAGAGACCTAAAGTGTGACAACATCTTCATTACTGGCCCTACAGGCTCGGTCAAAATAGGAGACCTGGGCCTGGCCACACTAAAAAGAGCGTCCTTCGCTAAAAGTGTCATCGGTTAGTTTGTTGTGACCAACATGATATTTGTTTTGTATTGTAAACAACTGATATATTTTGAGTTTACAGTAGCGCCCACATTTTTATCAACGCAAGTCCAGTATATTGTTATTTTATATAAGTCACTGACTACATTGATGACCTACCTTGCGTTAAAATGCTACAATCATGTTAATTTGTTTAATAGGAAATAAACCACATGATCTACAGGCTATTGTAAACATTTATTTATACAGATGTGTTTATTCTCATATCATCTAAGCTTTAGAGACTACTTTAGGCTACCTAAATAGGCCCACTGTAGTTTAGTCCAGGTGTTCTCAACCTATTTCATACCAAGGAACCATCAAATAGATGGATATTTGGTTGAGAGCAACCTCGTATCAGAGTGTAGAATATGCATGGGGAGGGCAAACTTGTTCTCCATTTTTCCTTCAACCAACCCATTACAAACAGCCATTTACTGCTTCTCAACAAACACTACAATATGTTGCCTCCTTCTGCCTCAGAGGGGGCAGAAGGAGGGTAGAGAGTTGTGTCTCCCGTATTGCTAGTGACTATTAAGCTCAACTCATCCAAACTGGAATCTATGCTGGTTGTTACGTTCACCTTGTGGCAGTCTAGGGGATCAGGGAACGCACACAAGCGGGGAGACAAAAACTATATTTATTAAAAGGGGGAGTCAGGGAAGGGACTACAGGTGACGCCAAAGAAAAGCAACTTAATCAAACAAACGACCCCTGCTCTACTCATCTACCTGAACTGAAAGAAAAGAACCAAAACCCTGACTAGCCTAGCTAGTAACCACCAGGAAAACATACAGGGTGTGGCGCCCACCTCTGACCTAGTGTTCTTAACAGAGTCACAACCTACGGGAAAATGTACAGGGTACCCCCGCTTACCTAGCCCTCTTCCCTGCGGGGAAAAGGGGAAAGGGGAACTGAACCCACAGTGTACACACTGTAACCCATATAGTTCACAGAGTTCAGAGAGGGAGACTTCCATACCCATAGGGAAAGAAAGACACCCCCATGCCTACAGTGCGACCCACAGGCGAGGCACGTAACACTGGTTTTAGCAGGCATGCAAAATTTCCATCCTTGATATTGGTATTGATCCAACTGAAAGCATAATATTTGTGTCATAGTACAGTATGTGTGCCCATGTGTATTTATATGCTTCTATGCATTTGGGGGAGAGGATGATAACCACTTGTGACCTTATAATTTACCCTGTCTTGACTTAATTCCCCAGGCACCCCAGAGTTCATGGCCCCAGAGATGTATGAGGAGCACTATGACGAGGCGGTGGATGTCTATGCTTTTGGGATGTGTATGCTAGAGATGGCCACGTCAGAATACCCCTATTCTGAGTGTCAGAATGCTGCTCAGATCTACCGCAAAGTCACTAGTGTGAGTTCACTTTTGATGCTGTTGAATGATGTTACACCTGCTAAAAGATGTAACACGATCGTAAGGAATGCAGATCACATGCTGTGTGCTGTTGTTTTGTGTGTCACTGGGTGAGACTTTTACTTTTTTTGTCTCCAGGGGGTGAAACCTGCCAGCTACAGTAAAGTTAGCGACCCAGAGATTAAGGAGATAATTGGGGAGTGTATCTGTCACAGATGGGAGGAAAGGTGAGTGGACCAGGCCCTTTGACAGTGTCTACAAGCTAGTGACACAGGGGTCAGCAGCCCCTTGCATTTAACTAGAGGTTGATCCTTACCAGAGAATTTCCATCATGTTGTTCTGTTTCTGTTCTTGCAGTATGACGTTAATACCAGTATTTGTCCCTTGCACTGTTGATGTTTCTGTGTGTTGTGCATCATAAGTTTTTACTGACACAGTGACCTTTGTGCAGTTCAGTAGCTGGTGTTTGCATATTTCCTGCAGGTACGCTATCAAGGACCTCCTGAATCATGCCTTCTTTGCTGAGGATACAGGCGTGAGGGTGGAGCTGGCTGAAGAGGATGATGGGAAGAAATCGTCCATAGCTCTAAAGCTGTGGGTGGAGGATCCTAAAAAGCTGAAGGGGAAGTACAAGGACACTGGTGCCATCGAGTTTAGCTTTGACTTGGAGAAGGAAGTCCCAGAGGGCGTGGCCCAAGAGATGGTAAACAAATGCTGAGCAGAGTGACTGAAGTAATCTACCAAACTGCAAATGATCAGTGCCATTCCCTAAGTGCAGTTGGTGAATCTACATTGCTAGATTATGAATCACAAAAGAAACGTAGAGTTTGACTTGGATTTTAGGCCATGCGATGCTCCAGTGAAAGGACCTTCTGTTCTCTAGACTGGTGTGGATGTCATACTTACTGCTCTCTGTTGACCTTGGCTTTTGCTGTACTGGTGAGACTGCAGTCATACCAGCGGGCTGCTATTGTAGAGTGGGCAGTAGACTGACTGTCCAGTAACCTCACTGTTTCATTATAACACAGCCATGTTTGCCTTAATTTGATGTGAAGTAACCAGAGGGTGGTCAGTGGTCATGCATGAGGTGATATACTCGAGGCATGTACTGTATTGATTGAAACTAGACCAACTGATTGATTGATCCTCAGTCTTAAATATAGTCTTATTGGTCCAGGAGGGGAAATGAATGGCAGTGGACTTGTTTGTTAGTTGACTTATTAAACATCTGTGTCCTGTAGGTGGAATCAGGTTTTTTCCTGGACAGTGATGTGAAGATAGTTGGGAAGTCCATCCGGGACCGTGTGGCTCTTATCAAATGGAGGAGGGAACGAACTGTTACGTCAGGTGATGGCGAGCCAGCTGTAAAGAAGACCCAGCAGAACATGCTGCAGGTGCCCTGTACAGGCGTACCACAGCGAGCCCCACTGGCCACGGCAGATAATGAAGACCCAGAGACCGACCAGCACACCCTGCTCTGCACCGTGCCAGCCACCACATCTACCACATGTGAGAACACACACACATACAAATACATCGTACATCACGCAAACTCACTCACTGGTCACATTGTTGTGACAGTATTAGTCATAATAAATACACCATATGATAGAACTCACACACTGAGAGACATAAAATGGTTACATGTGTGTCTGTGTGTAAGAGAGAGGCAGAGAAACAGCGACTGCAGGGGGTGAATAACACCTATGAGTCAGCTATGAGTCATCGTCCAGCTTTTGAATTGTAATGAGGTGCTACTCCACTGTCTCTTCCTTTCCCTCTTCTCTCGTCATGTCTGTCCCTCCTGTAGAGAGTGTCTAAGTCTTTGCTCTGTTCCTTGTTATTATAGCTGATAGTGGTGTGGGCTCCACAATGCAATTAGATGATCTTAACAGTCAGCAAAGTGCCACCTACCAGTCCCTTCCAGAGCCCATTTCCACCACTCAGATGATCTACAGTCCCCCTGCACAGCCAGACCCTCAACTACACCGGGGTCCCTACCAGCAACCGACAGCACAGCCCTCACAAGACAACTACTCACAAACATCCACGCAACTGCACCAGGGAGCCTACCAGCAAACTATCAGTCAAATGCATCAGGGGGTCTATCAGCAACCTGCAGCACAACTGCACCAGGGGCCTTATCAGTCTCAAACAGTGAGTGCACACATTGCTACTGTCTGTATTCATGCTCTCACGGTATAACTTTCTCATTAAATCTCTTTTTTGTTTTGTGTCAGAAATTTTATAAAATAACAAAACATTCATTTTCTTTTGGCAAATGATACCTGAGCAGTGCCACTCCAGTGAACCCTTTGTATGCCAGGAAGACCCACTCATCATTGAGAGCACAGTGCGTCTTAGACATGGAAGCACCTCCTTGGTTGAGATGTTTCAGTGTAGGTCCCACTCTCTCACTAAGACAAGGAATCCCTACCCCTGCCTTTGTCCCAGGCAGGATGTGGCTCCACCAGGGACTATAGATGGTTACAGGAACTCAGTGCATGCTACAGACAACCTACACTCTCACTCGCCCCAGAATCCTTCATTACTACTCTTGCCCCCTCATCACCATCATCACTGTTCCCATCATGACTCAGCGAGTCATTTCAATTCAGCTGTCCTTCACCTGCCTTTACGGCATCCCTCACAGCTGCAAGTGAGCCCCCAGCAACGCCACCACTGCAAGGCCTGTGTCCCTCCTCCTGAGGGACAGGACAAAGGGAGGGAGCTCTCTGGGACACACACATGCATCCCATCTTTCCCAATCCGCCCAGGTTTCTCCAGTCTCTAAGCCAGTCTCACCTGCATCTCCGCTGGCCAGGTTTCCTCTACTCACCTCATCCTTTCCCTTGGCTCCACCCTCTCCTTCGGTGTCAACCAGTCCAGTGACTGTGCCGTCTGTGGCCACCTCACCCTCACATCTTGTCCCACCCTCTCTACAAGCTGTGTTCCCGAGGAATTTGTACGAGGGTGGAGACCTCACTGTTCTCAACCATTGTCTCCATCATATCGTCAGCCGCAGGACCAGCTCCCCCACCCTCCCTGAAAGAGGGCCTAACCATCCGACACACAGCCATGGGGACGTTGGGGATATTACCCCCTCAGTAATTGAGCATGTAGACCAGAGTAAGAGCCTGGATATCCCACTCTTCTTTAGCCCATATCTGGACAGGAACCTGCTGCTATCACCACATGACAGCGAGGGCAGACCAGGTCCAACGGTAGGTTAGAGAAGGCGGCTTCACCCAGGCCAAATTTTGCCATAGCAACAGCCTACTGTACCTGCAGGGTCCTGGGGGTGTTTACTCTCCTGATTCTACCACCTGCTTCGCTCCTCTGGTCCTCCCATGATGATAGTCATGCTTAATCTACAGTAAAGATTTTGTTTTTTAAGAGTTTTTGTTTTAGTTGAGCAGGGTTATAAAATAGCTGGACACTATAGTAGTGTTTAGTACCACAATGTATAGTAGTATACAGGGTTGGTGGGTGACGGTAGACTAATGTTGTAATCCCCTTTGTTATTTCAGCTTCCCCTAGGTTGCCCTGCCAACTACTAAAAAAATCACTCCACGTTCTTGCTGATGATTCTCCCTGCCTTGACATACTGAACATTTATCCCTGAGCTTCATTTATCATAGCAGATATATAAGTATATATGACCTCTTCTATTATTGCCTAATATAGTGTCCTATACATGAGGTCTCTCTTCTCCATTTCTGACAGACAGTTTCTGCTCCAGCTACGCCAGGCCCTTCTGTGCACCAGAGTAGACAGACAGCACAGAGCTTCCCAGCTGCAGCCTCCACTGTACAGACACAGCTTACTGCCCAACCCAGCCAGGAGCAGGTATGCATCTACCTGTGACAGTCCCTGGCATCAGCACTAGCAATACACAGCAAGACAGAGTTAGGCAGGAAAAATGTGGAAGTTGACCCTTGCAGCTCACTCATACAAACCTAGCAAATGATATCAGTGTAAGTGCATTTGGATTGCTGGTGGTTCTGAGCTAAACATCAGTTTTGTGTTTCTATTGCCTTGTCAGCATGTTAGGAATGTGGATAAGTTGTATGTATAAGCACACTTCCCTATCACTGCTGAATACCAATAGGAAAATATGAAGTATTAGTCTCTCTTAATGATTACTTGCAGTCCAAAATGACTAATCTGTCGTTTGTTTATGGTAGGCATTCAGTGGCAATTACCAGGTGTGCTCATGTTAACACTGAAAAGACACTGAGAGGCCAATGCAAACACAAAATTAATGTTCAATTTAGTGGCACCAACCATCTAAAAATACAATGTTTTTATTCTGGGCATCTAATGTCTAATATCTGGCTACTGCTTTTCCCCTGCTAGATGCTTCATCGTGTGTACCTATATGTGTGCATACTGTAGTATGTGTTTTGTACATATTTATCTACTGTATCAACTGATGTGGTTTGTGTTTTCTTCCTGTTTGTCTTTACTCCTCTCAGTGCCATCTACAACCAGCTGGTATCCTGCCCCAGGTAGAGCCACCACATCTTATCAAATGCTGTGGGCAACATACACAAGCTTACAGAACCATTAGATATAGTCCACTGGTCCTACAGCTCACTAACATTAAAGAGGAGCTTGTAGACCAGCCTGAATATTTTGTAAATTTATTTATATGGGAGATAGGGAATTAGTTTGCATTTCCATTTCAGAATTCGTACTGCCCTGCAGAGACAATAGTTCCAGAGACTGTTTGCAGCCTCATGACAGGATAGTGTTAAAAAGCAATTTGAATTGTGCATATATTGTAAACGCCCAAATACCTTTTCATCAATGATTCCTAATTCTGCCTATTAAGCTCTTTTTAATTTCTCCCTCTTTCATTTCCTCCTTCAGCCATTATCTGCTGATCCATCTATACCTCACCTGAGTCCACCTGGTTTTCCACAGTCAGTCTCCAGTGCTCCTCCCCCTCTCCAGCCCCTGCAGATCAGCACACAGGTGCGTTGTTGTAATATTAGGTACTGTAATGAGGTATGGGTGAGAGGATCATACCAATGGTATAGACATCCCACAGGAATCAAGATGGGCTATAGTGTTGAGTAATACATAAAGGGCTTGTGTGAATGCTATTTCTATAGACTGGGTTTTTTGTCTTCATTTCTACCATTTTTCCCTTTTTCTTTCCCAGTTTCCCTCACCATACCCTGTCATTCAAACAGGGGGCTATGAGCCCCCTTCCTTCTCAGCTCCTCTGCCATCTGCCCACAA
>OOFE01009278.1:112165-124467 GCA_900323365.1 Monocentris japonica | reverse complement strand
ACTCTGTTAGTCCCATGGTTTGAGTCAGCTCAATCAATATATGTTGTGAACATGAACCAGGGGGCGAAGACTCACACCTGTGACTCATCTTATTACTTGATGCCATGATATGTTGCGAGCCTCCAGTTTCTGCCTTGCGGAGAGAGAAGTTCACTTTCATAAAAATTGTTAGTCCTATGGTCTAGGACAGTCCAAAGAAGGTTGTAAATAGAATTGTATTGATTTCAGGCAACAACATTTTAAGACCAGGCCAAAGAACATAAAAATAAAATAGGAAAAACTGAATTAATGCTAAATATTTGTGAAAACCAAATCTAAATGATCGCTCTTTTGCCTGAAACTGAGGAAGACAATTCAGCAAACAGAATGACAACAAAAAATATAGTCATCAATCCTGAAAAACATCCCATGATGCCGACTTTTGGTTCACACTATGTTCTATGATTTAGAAATTTTAAAGCAACCTCATCTTAACATGTCTGATTCTAATCTACCGACAAATATTAAGTGACTTCCAATACTTATTTTCAAAATGAAGATATATTCTGTGGAATAACAGCTATTTCGAGTCACATCCTCCCGAAAATACACGTTGGGACTGCTGTTATCAACATTTCGCTGTCATGGACAAATCCTGTAACTCCAGTTCTGGTGATTTTCATGTTTTCACTTAAATTACATGGTCCTCTAGGGGATGAGAGTTCTGAGTTCATGGGCTTATAAAACGCTTTGTATAAACCCATTGTATAAACTCAAAAATGCATCGTCATCACGCTAAAAATGGGCTGTTGGATCTTAGTTCCTGAAAAGTTCATATTTTGGAGACACGAGGTTTTCACCTGACAGTGATGATTTCTATTTCCCACAGGAGGAGAGATGGGTGTAGTATTTCTCTCATTGCAATATGAAAGACAGTGACAAAAAGCCAAACGTCCACGAGAGGACAAAGTGTGTCCTATGTGCGCGGAACTACCTAAAGGATGTCTAAGGATTGCTGCAGTTGTTAGAGGTTTTACTTGTGTTATCCTTTTCCTTTGCATATCCACTTTTGACTTTTGACTGCACTCCACTCACACATATATTCCTTTCATTACTTTTATCATTTTTTTCACCTTGCTAGATTATCCTAACAATTTACTGAAAAAAGTGAAGCTTAGCTTGTGGAATTGCATTCAGTATACTGAATTTGCCATTTAAATAGAAGCTGTTAGACAAGACCATGTGTAATTTGCAACTTCTTACATAAAGGATACATCATAACGTATAAGAAATCTCAAAACACCTCCTTAAAACCTTGCCCCAAAAACAGCATGTGCATGTTGATTTTCATCTCCGTGGTCTCCCAATACAATGCTGAGCAAACATCATACAAATGGGTCTTGATATCAGTCCCTGTCTGCCATGCCAGACTCAAATGTGCATGTTCTACCGAACTAAATTTTCTGTGAAAAATAGACATCGGTGTGGTGTGTGGTAACATCACTCATTTGAAGCTGTCCTTGAAGTGCAACAACCACACGCTATTCTGCAAAACTACAATAAAACGTCCGTTCAACTGTGATGTTCATGGTTTCTTTAGAATATAAAATGCTTATACTGAACAAGACAAATGCCATCGTTGTCATGTGAAAACCTTGTATCACCAAAATGTTGACTTTGCAGGAAGTAAGAAAAGCAGCTTGACCACCATGCATTTGAGTTAAAGCAGTTGGGCTAGAAGAAAAGGTTTCAGAAGCCCAAGGGTTGTAGAATTTGCTCAACCCAGAGTAACACGTAATACTTCAATTGAAGGATTGGAAAAAAAACAAAAAAAAAAACACCAAAATTGGAGGTTATGAGGTTTACAAAGTCTCCCATGACAACAGCAATGTTTTTTATTAGACTACTGTGACTCTAGCAATGTCATTATTTTCCAGTCTTGCTTTTTGCTGCAGTAAAAGCATCCATATTATGTAATAGGTGCAAAAGAAACACAAGGAAATGCAAAACTAATGAGAAAGTCCTGGGAGACTGGCGCTATTCCCAAGTAATGTTCTTGGACTGGGAAGAAATGATGCGAACAAGAACAATACTTAAGTTCCTGAGGTTCTGCGAAACAGTTCTTGGAGAGATGTTGGAGAGTTCTGTGATTTCTATCATTTTCAAGGCAGACAGAAATAAGTAACATTTGTCCTCAGGTCCTTGACTGACCTAATGTTAGTTACACAGAGCTGCTAAAATCCAAATATTTCTATCATTTTTAATTAATGGCAAAGTGAATGGAGTTCTCTTTGCATTTCTGCTCTAAATTCTAGAAATAGTTTTTCTTCATTTTTTGTTTATAATCTTTAGAGGATGTGGCTCCACAACATTTACGCAAGAGCTAAGACCAATATTGTCTTTGCACATTAATGCCTAAATCATTTCTTTATGTGTGCACATCTGCAAATATGTACTAAAATGAAGAAACTCAAAAGGTTTTGGGCTATTTTGTCCAAATAAAAACACAAACAATTGCAATATTTCACCCTGTATGTCCAACGTTTGCCACAAGTACTATGAACACACACTGGTAGAGAACATCTCTAAAGGCACAGATGATGATCACAAGTATCTTGAAAACTTTATTTTTCAAAAAAATCTATGCATTTGTTATCAAGGGGACATCCTCTTTGTTATGAGTGGTAGGTGATGGGACAGATAGTGTAACACCAATGGTCCTATATGGTAGCAGTTTTATTTTAGCCAACTCTGCTTATTCTAAGCGTAGCTGATTATTGATTATGAGGTGATTTCAGATGTGGGTTTTGGAGTACGGAACAATAAGTAATAAAAAAAAATTGTCTGAGGCTGGAGAGCACAATTTCTATAAAACTGACCATGAAACATGCCTTAGCTTTCAATGTCCATTTCAAGATATCAATTGGTTTTGAGCTTTGTTTAAATTCAATGTCTATTTAAACTTTTGCCATATGCTACCATGTTACTGAGAGCAATTTTCTGCAAATGGTGAAAAAAACAAATACAAATGATGACCACAAACATTGCCCTCCATTTATTTGTCATCATTTCGACACTGAAAAGTTCATGGCTATAGAAAGTATCACTACTATGAAATGGAACTTTTTTGGAACTTAAAATTATATAAAAAAGGGAATTCCCATTATATCAAGATTTTTTGGATGTAATTTGGCTGGCACATGCAAGATGGCTGCCACTGAACTTTTCATAGTGATGTTATGGAAGTATGCACTGGTACAGCTTAAAAGCTTATGTTACAACGGCAAAGGCATTTTCATGCAATGTTCACATATAAAACAATGCCCATTTTCATGTCAACACATTATCAAAATCCTATGGCAGCAACATTACTGACCATCTAACACAGAACGCTGGGGGGGAAACAAGTACAGTCCCACAGTGCATATATAGAAGGGGAAGGACATGGCTGGAAAGAGGGAGAAGGTAGATGCCATGTGAGGCAACTCCCCATCAATTCCAAATGGACATGCACTTGTCTTAAAGCTGCACTGGGCAAGTTTTTAATGTAAAAATACACCTCTTAGTAGTGTAAATCAAGAAGTGGAGCTGAAACAGAGAAGCGCGTCCCAATTGAGACGTCATAAATGCTCCCCATTTGTCCAAATTAAATTCTGGTGTCTGGTATGGTCAGGGTCAAAATACAGAACTGTCTCCTTAACAGCAACGAGCAAGCGCTTCATCAAAAGCTCGACTCACCAACATTGGATCTTTTGCCTCGCTCGTTCCTTTGGTATCCTTTAGTATAAAGCGATCAAAGACCGGCCGCGTCAGTAAACATGAGGGTGCTGTGTGCAGTTTATAGACGTCATGTTTCACAAGTTCTGGGTATTGAAGTCCTTAAATTTCAAATAGTTACCTCTCGCTGCCCACCAAAATGTAAAACTGCCTAGTGAAACTTTAAATAACTAAATTGCTTCTGCAGTGAAACACTAATCCATTCCTATGTGGTGGTGATGTATAGTTTTCTGAACATGGAAAGAGGATTGTGGGAGATGACAGTTTAAGGTAGTGTGAAGACTCAAGTTTAATTTTCCCAATAATGCAGCTTTTTATTAATGAGATACTGCTCAATAAAGAACAGACATGAAGATGAGTACTGTAAACCATGACAAAGTTTGAGAAAGTGAAGTGTCTCATCCCTGACTGACCTGAATTTGCCTCTTCCTGACCCTGGCGCTGTAATGATAGCACCACGGTAAGATTTATCCAGCATTGATGGACTAGGACCTGTTCATGCCCTGATACACATCTTAAACCCAAGGCTTCTACCCATATACCACACCACTGATTTACAGTAGCATCTTGATTGAGCTAGTAGTGGATATTAGGTTCAGTTATATTCAATATATCTCAATTTGTAACGTTTTTAAAATCACAAAAAAAAGGTGTTGGCAGTGAATCTGAAATGATTTTTTCAAAAGACTTTGCAGCTAATTTCCAAAGATGAAATGGCAATGTAGGTCTTGCCCTAGTGAAAGAACTTCAAAAGCATGAAAGGCATAGGAAACTATGACGTGATTTCTTTTGCGTTCTTTTGTCGTGTTGTTCTCTTGTCTTGGGTACAAAAGGAATTCATCTTAAGTGTGAGGAACATTGGATATTGCAATTTCAAGAAAATCCTCTTCAAAGACTGGCCTGTCTTTTCCCTTTACCTCACTACTGGGGTTTAATTGGGTGAGACTGAAAACAGGAGACACTTATGAAATATCATCAGGAGGGCCAATAGAAGAAATGAAACCACATTACATTTTAAATGAGCATAGACATGAAACGGCCTCCCTTCTTTGTGTGCTTTCTAAGTTACCATTCACCCAATCCTACGCAATGGCACACAGGTAATATGTTGGCCTTGTTTGCGATACCGTCAGTGAGCCACTATTCCCCTTACCAGAAAACAGACACTTAAACATCTTCAAAAATGCACATCTGCAGGGTGGATCCCAAAAACAGGAGGCTGGTTTAGTTCAACATTTATCCATAGTTGCTAGCGGTGCTGTAGGCTTACCTTGTCTCCCACTCAGAAATTCCTCCAAATGCGACCCCAAGTCCCACCAGCTGTCAACGGTCAGACACTCACAAGCCCAAGACATGGAAGCAACCTTAATGTGCTGGCCTGCTAACTATGGCAGTTAGCAGACCGTCAAATTGGACCATATCCCATTGAAGCTACTTTACCTTAGCTCTAGCTCCTAGCTTTATTTTGCAGAAAACCTCATTTTTAGGTTTTTTTGCATGCTAGCAATTTGTGTTAATTTTGCTAGCACGCAGTTTATTCAATCGGATTTTCTGACATGGCTGGCTTCACCCTTCAGCAAGTTCTTACAAGCTCACCATCGGTTTGCATATTCAAGAGTTTAGGGCCACACCGACCCGAGCCCAAAAGCAAGTGGGCTGCAGGGCAGATGCTCTTCCTCAACAAGAAACTGTTTCATATAGGAAAATATGGCCTTTGTCATTCAAGTATTGGTGGATGGTTACCAAGAAAGTCATTTGTAATAGGAAATAAAAATGAGCATTTAATATAAACTTTTATATTACTTGTAAAATAAGGCTACTTTGGCAATGGTCAAATAAAGAAGTGGTTCTGGGTAACAGAACTTAGCTACTGAAATGGAGAAAGGATGAACAAAAAAGGCATCCCTCTTCACATACCACAGTTTTTTGTTTAATTCCCACTTTATTGGAATAATTTATATCGTTGCAAATGCTTTTGAAAGGAGAAGGAAGAATTGATGGAGAAGCATTCATGAAAATAATGCCTATCAGTAGGGGAGCTTATCTGAATAAGTGTGGCGTCGTGGAAAAAAAGCACCAAATGGGGTATACAACTCAAAAAGTCCTCAAAGGGGTAGCCAAAAAACACCGGAAACAGTAAGTGAGTGATATATTGGTGAATTCAAAACGCCCTCTTACATAGTAAATATTACATACAAATTCGATCTGATTATCAATGCTGTTTCAAACTGTCTCTCCATTCAATTTGTGTCCGCAGACTCCGCACAGACACAATATGACTGGAAGCCACACAAATGCAGTGCCATAAGTGCAATGAGTTATGGTCATTATGCCATTATGGCACCTAAAATGAATCCAAAACAAACATTTACTTGGTGGGCTGTTAATTCACCCGGGTGGGTTGTCCAAATATTAACATTGTATGGTAAACACTGCTGCATGCATGACTTTTTACTGTATAGGACTATCAGAAGATTTTTGATTTGCTTTTTGAAGATTTTGTCATTTGCTTGGGTCCATTTTGTGAGTTTAAACTCCATCAAATAGACAGTGACTTTTGAAAAACAAACATATGCAGTCCTTTTTTTGGCGATAAGCTCCGCTACTCATATGCAACAATACATTATTCTCCTTATAGCCTCCACAAAATGGATCAGTGAAGCAAGCTTCCAACATTAAACAAACACAACAAAAAACATTTAAGAGAAGTTTCAAATGAAACTATTAGTATTACCTGAATTTGAGAAGTGACTGATCCATCTGCCAGTACACTTTCCAAGGCTCCATTTACAGCTGTCGGCATATTCAGGTCCCTAGCACCTTTCCACTCTGTGTACAAAGGAAAATACAAGAGGATGAAGAAAGCTGTAACCATCAAGCCACAATGACTGAATCCCTATCTATCACAAAGCATACAGTTATAATGAGGAATGGTTGAGTGTTTACCTGGATTTAGTGTGTCCACATCCAGCATGCCCCCTTCTCGAAAGCTCTCCAGCTCCTCTACTTTGACTTTGCTCCAGGGGATGTAGGTAACTCCCCGCTCCACATCCCAGAACTTTTTGTGTGCTGCCTTAATACCTTTGTTCAAAGCCCAAGCAATCTAGGCAAGAATGAAATTTCCTATAATCAAAGTTAACAATCACCCCCAAACAAGATCTACACATCCACTATAAAACTGGAAATTAAAAACAATCTGCATTTAAGTTATGTACCTTGATGGGTTTCTGATTGACTTTAAATGAGCCACTACTGAGTTTGTGCAAGGCTGTATAGGCGTCTTGTCTGTGAACCATAACAATATAGGCGCAACCCCTAGGAGGAATCATCTGGACAGAGACAGCAAAAGAGAGCAATGAAACAAGGGACAACATTAGCTCAGGATCATACAAGCCTAGGCTTACAAGTTTCTTTGACACCCTGAAGAATTGGTTCAAACTTACATTGATGGACTCGATCTGGCCAAACTCTTCCAGAAGGGACATCACATCAGACTGCTGAGTTCTCTTGTCTAATTGTCCTACCCACAGTGTAGTGCTGCAAACTACAGGTGAAAAGAGATTAGCAACAACTTGGAAGATACAGAGAAATGAAAGATGCTTTGCTCAAGTCATGTTCTTTCTCTGATGTTAAACTTATTTTGCAGACTAATAAAGAATGCACTCAATCAATACAAGGCACTCTCATTCATTATGCTTGTTAAGCTGCAGCATGCAGCAAAAAAATGAAGTTACTGGTTGTAGGGGTGGGCGATATGATGATATTAGATCGTGAACGATTAAAATGGCTCCACGATCTGCCTTTCCAGAGAGATCGGGAGTATCGGGCTACAGTGAAACTGCACATTCCAGTAGCACTGACAACGCTCATACACGGCAGTCAACGTTGTTTCAAACCTAAAATCACACTATTCGCTAGTCCCTGTTGCGCCTCCCTTAACAGACACACCAATATACCAATAATAGCAAACAGTACGTAGCGCCTTAGATTTATTTTCCTCCCCTTTTTTTATTTGACAACATAGCAGCATGGCTGACACCACAGAGGATGTCCCTAAAAAAAAAAAAAAAAAAAAAAAAAAAAAAAATCGAAGTCTGTGATATGGAACTGGTTTGGGTTTTCCAAAACCGACATGGCGCAAAACACTGTTATTTGCAAAGTTTGCAAAGAAAATGTTCACACATTGGATGGCAACATGATGAACCTTTTTTATCACCTCAAGAGAAAGCATCCCAAAGAGCACACGGAAAGCCAAACAATCAGGGGATCTCACGTGAGTGCCTCAGGCACAACCACGCAGCTAGAGGCTGGCGGTACAAAGCCAAAACAAACAACCCTGGCGAAGGCGTTTGAGAGAGGCACTCCGTATGAGAAGTCCAGTAAGCATTAGAAAGAGGTAACTGATGCAGTGACATTTTACCTGGCCAAAGACATGATTCCATTAAAAACCATGAGGGGTTCAAAAGACTGCTCAAAACGGTTGATCCATGTTACGAGTTACCCAGCCGCAAATATTTTTCCAACACCGCCATTCCACGGCTGTACTCCGAATACCGCAACAAGATTGAACACAAAATTCAAAACGTCAAGTTTTTTGCTACAACAAGTGATTTACGGTCTAGCCGCACTTCAGAACCTTATTTCAGTTTGACCATTCATTTCATTCACGACTGGAAGTTGTGCAGCGCTTGTCTTCAAACAACATACTTCCCACAAGACCACATAGGGGAGCTCATAGCACAAGGCCTGAGGGAAGCACTTGAATGATGGGGACTAAAAGAGGAGAACATGGCCTGCATGACCACTGACAGTGGGGCGAACATGGTGAGGGCCTTGGAACTTGGACCAGCTGGACTCGTCTGCAGTGCTTTGGGCATGGATTTCACCTAGTCATCGGTGAGTGAAACAAAATAAAATATTGTTACTGGCATTCAGATAAGGCCAGTTGGTTCACAATAACAATGCTGTTATATTAATAAAATAACTACAAATTACAGTAAGAACACAAAACAGAGTAAGATGATGCAATTAGTCTACAATATAATATAATTAAATGTTATATTGAAAGACTGTGTATGTATGTATAATACAATAGTACCATTTATATAAGCAGTTATGAATTAAAATGTACAGTGTGATTTAGGTTAAATTGAATTTGATTTTTAAATCTTCTTCTTCTTTTTTTAGAAAAAAGTGCCAGAGACCCTCATGTTGATCGTGCAACATCTCTCTGCAAGAAAGTGGTCAGTACATTCTCCTTCAGCTGGAAGAAAAAGAGGGACTTGTGTAAAGCGCAAACAGAGCTGAAGCTACCTCTACAGAAGCTCGTCACCAAGTCACCAACACAATGGGGTTCCAGACTCAACATGATTGAGAGCGTGTTGGAGCAGGAAAAGGCAATTTCTCAAGTCTTGAAGGCAGACAAGAAGACGAGGCATTTGGTGCCTTCATGGGAAGAATTTGATGTGCTGGAGTCTGTGAAGAAGGCCCTGAGTCCACTAAAGGACTTCACAGATGCACTTTCAGGTGAGGACCACATAAGTGTGTCTTACGTAAAGCTCGTGCTTCACCTGTTGAAAGTCAGCATCTTGCACCTGGACGACGATGACACTGAACTGACAAAAACAATGAAGACAGCCATTCTCGATTACCTCACTGCCAAATATCAGGATCCTACCACTGATTACCTGCTGGATATAGCTTAACGTGTTGATCCGAGGTTCTAAACCCAATATGTTGACAGCAACAAGACAGAGGGATTGCAAGCCAGAGCGGTGTCTGAGCTGAAGTCCCTCCTGACAGTACAAGCACATCCAGCAGCATCGGCTCAGCCTAGACCGTCTACCTCCAAATCACAGAGCACTGAGGCAGAACAAGCACCACCAAAGAAAGCCAAGAAAACACTAGCCAGCTTTTTGAAAACCTCAGATGCTGCTGCAGCCGCCACATCTTCCCCATCTTTAAAAGAGGTAATAGAGGGGGTATTGAAGCCCTACCTGTCCACACCAAATCACAGCAAAAAATCTGATCTGTCATACTTCACATTCTGTTATGTTTTCTTTTAAAAGGAGACATGTAAAAGTTACAACATATGAAAAAATATGTTCTAAAGCTGCTGGGTTTTCAATAGTCAGGATTCAAAAAATATTGTTGCACTTTTGCTTGATTGTTTTTGAATCATATTGCACCTTTTTGTTTATTTTCATGTTTGTTAGAATGTCACATACTGCTACCTCAAAAACAGAAGGTAAAGAGACTGGTTTTTGCTGAGGATCTGTGTCTAAGAAGCTACCTGACTGTTACAATTCCTACCAATGTAAAAAAAAATCTGAATGTTATTTAGCAAGAATGCACTTTACTTGAGTGTTGTTGTTTACCTTTTGAAACCAATGTTTGTTTTGGAATTGTTGAATGTTAATACTTTGCAGAATTGCACTTGATAAAAATCTGTTACTTTGGCACAAATGGTCTCTTATTCTTTTAGGTTTTGTTTCCTTGAAGGGCAATATTTCCTAAATAGGGGTATTAGTTTGATTGCACTGTTCATTAACTTGCAAAATAGTCTTAAAAACCAACATGAAAAAGAATTGTGATCATGCCTGAAAAAAATCATGATATATTTTTACCATATAGCCCACCCCTAACTGTGTGTGTGTTGGATTGGTTGACAAATAAGGGTATATTTTGAATACTAAGATATGTGAATAGTAGAGGATATAATTTGGGAATCTGGTTGCGCAAGTGGTTATTCTTATATGAATGAAAGGGACACAGGAATTACAATATTCTTTCCGATTTTCCATTATTATTAGTTGCAGCCAGCAGCTACCGTATAGGTTGGTCTGGACATCCTTAAAATTTCAAAAAACTATGTGCTAGTTTTCATTATCTATATCTAATGATGCCGAACTCACAGTGACATGAGTGATGGCTTGTCAGACTGAGACAGATCAGGAACAAAATAAATGAATGAGACAGTCTCATGCCAGGTGTGTATGCACAGTAAAGTGTTAAATCTTAACGATGATGATGATAATTCGCAGCTTGCATGTAGTAGCCATTGTGCAACTCCATGAAGAATTTTCATATTTGACATTTGTAGGTGTGTTTCTTTATGTACATACCACTTAGTGCCTCACTCTTTATGCTGGGGAGACCTTTCTGTCTGCGCTCTCTATCCTTCTCTCGTTCGTTCCTGTCCTGAGAACAAGAACGGGATGTCCAGGGCCGTTCTCTGGAGCGAGAACGAGAGTGCCGATGCCGTGACCTCCTTGAGCGGGATGTAGATCTTGATCTTCTCCTCCTGGGAGATCTGAAACACAAAACATTTAACCTGTAGTTGAATAGTGCATATCACAAAATGACCTCATCCATGAGGGGGAAAATTTTTGGTCATTTTGAGTAGGAGTGGGAAAATACCACTATAACAATGGGTTTTAGAAGTGAAATGCAGCAGTTGTCAGCAGCAGAGTGAACAGTTAAAGTGTCACATTGTGATGTAGATTACTTTTAGTTTGCTGCAGACCTTATAGTGATAAATAACGGTAAGGTGTGCTCGTACAGCACTTACTTGAACCTTTGTTTCCCTTTGTGTGTAACCCAGCGACCCACAACTGTATCTGCCATGAGCACAGCCTCTTACCTGGAGCCAGATCTAGATCTTGATCTCCTGCCATAGCCTTTGTGCCTGCTTTCCCTCCTCATAGATGACTCTTCTCTTGAACTTCCCTACAAAAACAGTGATGAGAAAGGAACTAAGTTGATGCTATATACATTGTGCAAAGCTGATGAAGCCTTCAGCAGCATTCACAAGTTATGTCCCAAATTCAATGTGGCACCTGAAATTGACATTTTCTTGCTAATAAGATAGCCATTAGATTTTTTATTAAGCAATTAGATTTTAAAATAATCAAAAACAAAACCACCTCTTCCTCAAACCAAACTGCCATTGTGTTTTAAGTGCACGAATGAGAAAAGTGTAGAGCAATATTCAAATACAAATCCAGAGAAAGGTGTAGCTGAAAGTGTGTAGAGAATTTAATTTGACATTCAGGCTATATTAAATGTGGCACCCCAGCGGGAATGAGAACAGTAGGTAAGCACAATCAGCTCCATGGACAGCATCAAAAACTCTTCCTAGGCCAGCTCTCTCTAAACAGTTGCAAGAGTGGCAGCCTGGAGTCAACAGCCTATGCAGAGGTGATAAGAACCGAGGAAACTGCCAACTGCACAATGATATTGATGATGCCCTCGATAATAAGAAACAAAATGGCAAGTATTGATGACCACCAACTGGACGATTTTAGCCCAGAATTGGGCCCCCTGGGTTGCCACAAAATCTTGTTTTTGTTGAAGATGAAAGAAATTATAACACAATTTTAGTCACTGAAGATGCTGCTTACATGGGCAGCAACAATCAACAGGTTAATGAACTAAATGGGCAGGATTGGGGCTTTACCTGTAATTGTGAATATGCCTCATTCATAGAAGGGTATCCATCTGGAATCATCTGTGGCCCACCATGGCTCTTTCCTCCACCATGCTGA
>OOFE01009278.1:74228-112145 GCA_900323365.1 Monocentris japonica | reverse complement strand
CCCCCCCCCGGGGGGGGGGGGGGGGGGGGGGGGGGGGGGGGGTGACAGCCAGAGAAAACTTACATGTTAAAAAAGAAGGTTATAAAAGTGTGTTTTATAACCTTGCATGACTTAAAAACATATACTGAGGGAGCTAGGCAGATCTTGACAGAGAGATTGTTTCATAATATTGGAGCTCTGATAGCAAAAGCTCAATCACCTCTTGACTTGAGCTTGGACTAGTTAAAGGAGCTTTGTCAGCAGATCTAAGTGTGCTCTTGAACGAAAGGGGATATGGTCTATGAATGTGGTCTGAGCGATCGGATCTCAATGCGTCTTGGGTGCATTCACACCTGTACTTAGAGCTGTCCACTTGTGATCGGATCACCCAAGACGCATGTTAATGCCAGGTGTCACTGGATTTACAGGGAGATACAGCTGAGTGTCATCAGCGTAACAGTTAAAGAAGATATTTCTAAGAATTGTGTGGCCAAGAGGTATATGTATATGTATATGTACACGTCCAACAAAAGTGTTAAGAAAGGTCCAGTAGAACCAGAGCGGAACATTCTCTGGAATCAGCTGTGTGCAGATGTACACACGATTTGCCCCAATGAGACACTAGATGGCATTGACATTGGAGATGCGAGCATATGTAGACTTAGTGCTTCCTGCTGCTCTATGCCATTCCGATAATACGTACCCTCTAGCACCTAAAAAACCCTAGCTCACTTGTTAAACCTTTATTATATTTAGGAGCATTTATATCATGTTAACAGCATTTTGCTTGACAGATTAGGTCCAGTAACATATTAGGATGAGGAAGTTGTAGTTTAGCTACCTCATTACCACCAGTATCCCCCATCATATGTGGATGAAAATTCTCCATGTTGGGCATCTGACCAGGAAACTGGTTAAACACATTTCCTAGAACCCCTCTGTAATGACACAAAAGTACATAGATATTGAGCCTGGGTAACACAGAAATTTTAAAACACCACCAAGAGCAATTCTTTGTATCACTAGTGGGGCATATCAAGAGTGAATGATCATGAAAAAAGGAGTGATAACTACTGTGATTTGGCAGTTAATGTTTGGAAGCTATCAAGGGTCTGATGATGTTTATGGGCCATATACCTCAGCTATTGTACGTAACAAAGGAGACAGGATTTTTAGGTGTAATGCCAATGCCAAAAATTGGCAATACAATACAAAACGGCAATACAATGACTTAGTTGTGCTGTTGTCTCTGCAATTTAACAGCTCAAGTGCAGTTTTATGAACTTACAAAGTCTGGGCACAGACTTCTTTATTCTTCCCATCCTCTGGTTCATCATCATAATCAAAACGGTCAAGGAGTTTCTGAGGAAATGAAATGAATCATAAAAAATGTTTAAAAACAAAGAACAGATCATTTGTATATGATCATTGTCGGCTTTATTAGTAAGCATAACATTGAGCTATGCCATTACCTTGGCTAAAGAGCTTTTTTGTTCTGTGTGTGTGCTCTGTGGGTGGAGCTGGGCCACAGGCATCTGGAGATGGACTGGTACGTTGTTTGCAGTGGTGGCCGCCAGGGTCTTCTCCCCCTGCTGGAAGTTCTGGAGCATCTTCTGCAGCTAGTGGAGGGGAGGATTTAGTTTTTAAAACAATTCTTTACCTGCCACGAGCAGTTCAGACTGACACATTAGTAGACAATTATTATGACTGATGGGGCATTTAAATTGATTCTGGCTCACCTCCTGACCCTGTGAGGACTGAAACAGCTGTGCCACAGCAGCTAAGGCATCAGGATTGGGCAGCTGGGGCACAGCAGACACAACTGAGGCACTAGTGACAGGAGGTTGTGACTCTGCTTGGGTGGCAGTTGAGCCTGTGAGAACACAGTCAAATGTCTTATGATAATGGTTTGCATGCACATTATTCATTGAGTGAGTGGGTAGTGATTTACAGAAAAGATGATGCTGGGCAAACCAGAACATCAGCGCTTCTGAGAGGTATGGTTATATCACATGTCTTCTGTCTTTATCTGTTCTGAGTGCAATATTTCTGCTCTTCCTCAACTTGGGCAGGAAACACAACCTTACATCTAGTATTAAAAGTTCAATTGTACAAAATCAGGTTGCATCAGTATTACCGGTACAACATTTTGTTGTTGCGTGGGGTAGGGTAATTTTGGTTCTGAGAGTCAGGTTCTCTCCTGGGTCAATTCCAGAATCGGTTCCCATAGGTGTTGTAGTTTAAAGTAATAAACTGACATTTTCATACACATAACTTTCGATCTTTCTACTCTCTACTGCTCAATTATACCTAGTTCATGAAGGCTTTTACATCTGCTGTTCTAAACACCCGATAGAGAGTAGGGAAAAATCTTCTGCTGCACAGGACTTTTTACTACAGTTTATGTTAGCAGAAGCAGCAACATAAGTTTTTTTGGAATAAATAAAAGAACTCAGTAGTTAGCAGGAGCAGCAATAGCCACTACGGCTGAACAGACAAGGAAAAGTGCCAACAGAAACTCAAACTTCAACAAAGAAATCTGAGGAAAAACACATCATACTGGCCACAGTATTTGATTGCCAAGTGATCTCTGAGAAGTGCCTTGCCAAAAGTGGCCACCACACCTAAATGAATGTGAAGGCAACACTGGTTTGGATATACTAAGCATCGCTGTAGGAGAATATTTTATTTTCTTTACCTTCCAGTGGGGCAGGCACATAGGAGCCAGTGGCCATATCCAACAGAGGCTGAATGATGTCCATGTCAAACACACCGTTCTTCTGCCACAGGTTCAAGACACGCACAATTTTGCTCTGAAAAGATGCAATAACACACGAGACATTTATTATCACTGTTCTGTTTACTTATAATTTCAACATCAAAAGCATACACATGGAGTACCTTTTCATCTTCAGGACAGCGGTAAAGATTTTGGAAGGTGTCTGTGAAGTTCTTCAAGAACCTGGGTCCAAATACATCCTTGTCAACACCAAACTGATGACGTGACTGCCGAACAATGGAGTCAACCACATACAAACCAGGGACTTTTAATTCTGGCTTGCACTATTTGAAACGACAAGAATTAAAACAATGACAGTTAATTCCCACTGCATCATGAGATATTGCATTTGTACAAGGCTTGTTGAACTCAAAAGTGTACTATATAATGACAGGCCCTGCTGTACATACCTTCTTGATGAACTTTTCGACAATCTGGACAACATGTTTGTAAAGCTGATAAAATAGAAAAAATGACATCAATCTCTGCATTTGATATTTTGCCAGTAAGATATACCCATAGCAGTGGGACAAAGTCATGTAAAATTGTGAGCATATAATCCCCCCAATTATAAAATGATTTATAAAAACCCTCAAATCAATCCAATTAACATTATTTCTGGTATCAATGGAAAGATGAACATCTCATCTTTCATTTAGACCCATTACATGCATGTCAGGCGGGAACAGTGGAGGTCTTGAAAATGGCTCCTCTCCCATTCTGACCATCACTCGTTTGACTACAGTCACCTAAACCAGTCTTTCTCAGCTTATTGTCACCTATGGAAACATCACTACCAAAAACTTCCAATAATGAGATGTGATTCTAGGAAGCCAAGATGTTAAAGGGTTTAACTGATTAGTCATATGTTCAAAGGTCTTTCTGGGGACAAAGATCATAGATTCATCATAGCCTCTGAATACAAAATATCCATTATCACAAATTGAAGAGGTTTAGTTATTAGCTGTAGAATATAAACACATGAAATCACCGGAAACGAGAAAATCAAAATTGTTGCTTGGTGTTGATTCAAATTCACCAGTCTGTACAATCTAGAATAGATTGTTAGTAGACAGCCCTTCCTTTTAGTGATTGTGAGCAGAAACAGTTGAAATCCAGTGTCATGTGTCACAAATTTTGTGTGTCCAAATGTGGTCTCACATATATTTTGTGTTTAACAAATCCAAAACAGGAATACTTTGGTGAATATACATTAAGGGTGTGTACTTCAGCATGTTTTAAAATATGTGCAAGCTAAGGAGTTTTACATAAATAGCAGAAAGGAAGAATTTTGTCCTGACACGTATTGAGTTATGTACTGAGTATTACAGAAAATCTGTGTCAAATGATAATAGCATTTAATTCAGACCCAGTAAAATCAAATGGTCTTGCTGATCCCCACTCCTCTATAATAGCCACATCTTCTAAGGCATTCATTTAACAATCAAAATGATATGTTAAATTCCCTTTACCTTGATAGCTTTTATGGCCAATTTTGTTACAGACATCATCTTGGCACGGGATATTGGAGGCTTCATGTCAATCATGGAGAACAACTGATGAATTTTAGAAAAATAATTGTTTTCAGTTCCCTTTGTAAAACAGTTTGGCATGCAACAACAGTGGAGGACACCATCTCACTTTATAATGAAATAGGCAAAAGAGACATCACTAGTCTGAATTACTGTTCATATCTAACCAGCTACAGCCACATACAGCCCTGTTCTATCATAAGGTGATAGAAAGCTGGGTTGTGACCTCGCATAAACAGTTCAGTAACAGCAAAGACTGTCTGTCAATAACTCAAAACAAGTCAAACAAGTTAGGCAACAGTGCTATGTGACAACGTCAAAGCTAGCGACACCTTATATATCAAATTGATGGCATGACACACAACTTTTTACGGGCCTAAGCTAACGTAAGGTTAACCCGACGTTACACATTTGCCAATCACTGACAATAAAACATCGTCTGGGTTTAACAGGAGTTAATAATATGGGCGGAAATGTTACAGGCCCGAGCTCTGCACGACAGCCTTTGGACGCGATTCGCTGCTAGCAAAACACACCACATTTGCGTTTAAAAACTAGTTCATCCAACGAGTCAAACAGAATTGGCAAAAAATAATCTGAACCCACTCAATAGCTTTTCTGCCTAAGGTTAGATACTAAACATTGTTCGCTAAATTAACTAACGATAACAGTTAAGATTAGCCATCTAGGTTAGCTATTTGGCCTAGCAAACTTTACCTCCATGTTGAACGCGTTTACTGCATCCATAGTTGTTCGTTATTATACTGAAAACCGATCCACTTGTTTGTCTTTTTTGTTATCTACTCCAAGCACAACGTTATGTAGCTAGCTACATAGTATACTAGCAAGGTTGAATGTCGCTAAGGAATACAATTTGGATGTAATCAGATCACGTTACTACAACCAAAGCTGTGCTATGCTACAGTTCCACAGTTCCACCCAATGCGTGCCCGTCAGCGTAAGGTGTCATGGGGCTAATGCTGCTTCAAGTACTGCCGGAAATGTTGGTATTACGAGAGCGCGCACATTAACAACACAACAAAATAGTAACCATGATTTGAAAGGAGGGGGTTTTCTATGATACCAGAGTTGCCCAGATGTGACAGTTTGGAGGCGTGTCTTGACGGAAAAATATCAAAGAACATGGAGGCCATGGTGAAAGTGATGTATAACAAGACTGACTTTATCTTGAACGATAAATCAGCCAATAGTAAACAACTGGCCCAAGTTCCAATCTCCAAAGTGGGTATAGCCGTTACCATAATGACCGAGGTGGTACAGGCCTGAAACAGTTGTTTTTTAGAAAAATTGGTTATCACAAAAACAAACAAACAAATAAATAAAATAAATGTTATCCCTGTAAGTTATTATAATTTTGTTTTTTTGATCCAAATGAACCTTAGATGCTTTTAACCGAGGATATGTGTAACAGAAGGTCATTATTTGCTCTTCTATAAACACCAATACAGTGGAACAGATTCTCATCTAAATTTGTTTGCCCACTGTACATCATGATGGCGTTTATGGTACAGAGAAATCGGGTCTAGGTGCGAGTTCTCTGCTTCTATTCCCTTTCAGTGTACAGGACAACCTTTGGATAATAAGTCAGTTAAACATATGGGACATACTTTCTCCTCTTTGTCCTGCTGCTTCAAGCACAATATGGTCATATGCCGCGTGATTTCTAAACTTTAACAACAAATACCAAAAAATGACTTTGTTACGTTACAAGGTCAATTTTTATTATTATTTACGACCAAATGCGCTTGAATGTGCGTGAATTCGTATGTACGACTTCCGATCGAGGAATTGGGAGCTTACGAGGGATACTTGAAGGCAGCATAAATGCGTGCTAGTGCGTGCCCGTGCGTGCCTGTGCCTCCTGGAGCATTTCCACTGTTCAAACTAGAGCTAGCCAGCTTCTTGCCACCATTTTTGTTTTTGCGGGTGCGTCTGTGGAGTTCAGTCGTGCTTTCTCGGTGCTTTCAGGCAGGCCTTAGCCATGGCCGGTAACAGCCGCCAGTATTGGTCAATGGGTGAAACAAAAGCCTTGCTAAACATATGGGCTGACGAGAACGTGCAGCAACAAATGGAGGGCGTTTGTCGTAATGAAGAAGTGATCCAGTTTATGGTAGATGAGTTGGCCAAGTTGGGGATTCAACGCACAACTACCCAGGTTAGGGAAAAACTGAAAAAGATGAGGCATCTTTATAAAACGGTCAAGAGGGATGGAAGGAAGAATTTCCCCTTTTTTGATTTAATGGACAGTGTACTTGGAGGACGAGGAGAGGGTCAGTTGGAGGCAGAGACCTGCGAAATCCCCAAATGTATTAACAGGTCCTTGACCCAACCAGGAGGTAACTAAACCTGTGATTCATTTTATGATCTGTATCTGTCAAAATTAGTGAACGAGATTGGAAAATGAGTGTTCTGCGGCTTTAGAGGAGCGAAGCCATGAAATAATATTCCCCAACAGGTGAATGAATGAAAGTGTTGAAAGGTGGTTTATAGCTGCCCCGGGTTAGCTGTCTCTCCACAGCAAGGCTTATGGCACCCGGTTGGCCAATTGGTGCTTTGAGCCCCGCGTTGTGCCAGAAGCCCCTATGAGAAAGTCGGGCTACGTTTCACATTATCCTGATCGCTGTGGCAATAAGGTTATACAGTATCTGGATACCACAAAGTGTGTTAATTTAACCAATGCCATGTGCTTTATGTATTAATATCACAGACAAATCATACTCCATAGACAGCAGCGGAACTCCTGCAGTTAGAAGAGGGACACATCTGATGCTTCCTAGGATCAGATCTGGTAAGTGAAACATCCAATTAAATAACAAACATCAAAATGTAAACCCAATATTTTCATGTATTTCAAAGTTGAGTTCACAGAAATTTTCTGACCTTGATATGGGGTACCCTGCTGTATTTTAGCAATTATAAAGACAAATAAAAATAAAAAATGTACAAATGTTTGCCTGCTCCTGTGTCCTTCCAGACACTCGTAAACGGAGGTCTGACAGTGACACTACAAAGGAGTTCCTTAATGCAATGACAGAATGCCACAAGCAATGGCTGGAGAAGGAGCAGGAGCTGAGGAGAGAAGAATGGGAGCGGGAAGCCAAGCTGAGGCGTGAAGAGATGCAACAGGAGTTGGCTTTAAGACGGGAAGAGGGAGACAGAGAGGAGAAGATGAGACGTGAGGAGATGGAAGCTCGAAGCAAGGACAATGAGCTGCTAACCTCTTGCTTGGCCCAAATTGCAAAGCTTATTGCAAAGGACACTGCCACTTTGTAAAGGCATCACTATGCCAAATATGTCTTGGACACCATTTTGTTTGATGGCTCTTTATATTTTGTCATTATTTTACTACAAAGATAAAAGGATCTGGTCTTGCTGGAGAACAGAAATGGAGTTTGGTAGGTATGATTGTCTGCACATTGGTGTGCGGAGAAAAAGCCTTTTGTCTCTCAAGAGCGTATTTAGTCAACTCTTAAGCTACACTTGCTCAATTCCCCTTTTGCTAAACACCATTGCATCACATTTGTTAATAAATACTAAATCATGTATTTTCTGTTTATTTTAAACTGTAAATTAAAGGAAAACATGCTTGTGTCGCCAGGTAATTTATCCAAACTTTTCCCGATGAGCGTTTACATGTACTATCGTAGAGTAGTTTCCATCCTGGTGAAAATAAATTCACTTGAAGCTCATTTATACATTTATTATTTCATGCATATCCCAATGAGTGTTTTTCATCCAGAGAACACTTCTTCTTTGATGTGTTAAGTAAAGCTCAATGAAATGATGTCCATTAAAAAGAAACGTTGGCGGGCATATTGTTAAAACAAAATAAGTTACCAAGTCATAACATTGTTTTATACCCCTCAAAGTGTGAGTGGGGTAAATAGGGCGCAAAACAAAGCATTAGAACCAAAAATCTATTGAACTTAAGACCATATCAAACATCTTTGTGGGAATCAACTACACCCAAGGTAAGGACGAGACTATTGAATTATCAGTGAAATACCGTTTATGCTGCATAAGCATCTTTATATCCCACAACTGGGATAAGCGCTGAACGTTGCCCACCAGTGGCCCATCACTGGACTAATGTCTTCTGGTTAAATGAGCAAATCTCACCAGTCTTGACCTAAGAGCCTAAGCTAACAACCTGGAAAAATAAATGGGAGTAGTATAGTGAAAAGTGCAACATTTCACTTTTTCAGTCATATCAACAACACTTGGCTTGATGCCAAACAAAGATAGTTTCTAGGGTTTAATACAAGACTGTCTATATCACAGTAACCTAAATTTGGAAATCAACATTGTCAGACCATTCACTGTATGCATTCACACTGATTGTATCTTTTTTTTAGATGTCTCTCTCGCCTGGTTTTCATATATTTAGCCATTATTTGTGCACATCCAATTCTCCAATCAACTTCCAAGGTGGCACCAGCTGTGGTTGCCTCAGGGAACTTTTTTGACAACTGCAAAGCCTCTATGTTGAGGCTGTCCTATGATTCACATTCAGCTTTAGCATTAGCTGTGGCTGGATATATAGTACATTGTTGCAGGTTGTATGTTTGACACAATGCTCGTTTCTTGGAAAGGTCTCTTCTGAAAAAGCATTTACTATTTGGTTGAAGAAAATAAAATGTTATGGCTGTTATAGAACCAGACCAGGAATTTTAGTTCCACATAGCTGTTAAACTACTCACAAAGAAACATCTGAATATTGGAAAGAAAAAAAAAACAGCGTAAATTCTTTCAATACAGGACATTGCCATTGGCTGGGAAATAGAGTGAGGACATTATTGTACGTTTTCCTGCATGAATTGCTGCAGAGCATGCCATGAATCAGACTCACTGTCCCTTTGGGGTTTTCCGTTAACAGGCTGAAGCTGGTCGACAGTGATCCATTCTGGGAGGAATGGATCCATGTTTCTCTCACAAAGATTATGAAGAACACAGCATGTCTCCACCATGTCCTTAACAACCTCAACATTGCAGTCATTTCGTTTGCTCAGACACTTCCACCTCCCCTTCAGTCTCCCAAATGCATGCTCAGCCACACAGTGTGCTTGGTTAATCTGAGTGTTGAACAGTTCTTGTTCTGCGGTCAGCCAGCCTGTGTTGGGGTATGGTTTGAGAAGCCAGTGTTGTGAGGGATAACTAGCATTGCCAAGAATGAAGTGGCCATTGTCAGTTCCACAGATGTTAAGCATCCTGCTGTATAGGTCATCACATGGCCACGATTCTTCAAATCCACTGGATTCATTCACCCACTGTGGACAGCCCATGTTCAAATCCCAGAACATACCTTTGCCATCTACAACCGCTTGTAGTAAGATAGCAAGATAACCCTCTCTGTTAGGTTGCTCAGACTGGTAGTGAGGTGGTCTGATGATCGGAACGTGAATACTGTCTATGATACCAATACACTGTGGAATCCCGTACGTCTGATAGAAATAGTCTGCCATCTCCGCAAGGTCAGCATGGTTTGGCGCCAGGACAAGTTGTGGTTTAAGTACTGCGATAACAGCTGTGCAGAACTCGTGCACACAACGACAAACAGACGCCACACCCACAGCGAAAAGATCTGCCACAGTTTTGTAGTCACACGGGTTGGCCAATTTGTAGAGCGCTAAAGCCACTCTCTTCTGTAGGGGTATGCAGAGGCGATACGTGGTGTCCTGTCTTTTCAGTTGTGGCTTTAGCGTTGTGCAGAGGTAGGAGAACGTGTCTCTTGATACTCTGAAATGCTGCAGCCACTGGTCGTCTGCAAAGGCAGCTGCTGTGTTCTCCCACCAGTCGCTGGTCCTCGGATAGAACCACACCTTGGGTCTTCTTCGCGTTTGATCCCTCAAGAAATGATGCATGATCTGGTTTAAAGGGAACGAGTACATTACTGGTACAGGAATTAGTGAACAGGAAATTAAAAAGTAAGCAAAAAAAAAAGTTTTACACAAAATGAAGCTCTAAAGCGTCCTTCATACACTTCCACTGAGACAGGAGGTGCATTTTGCTTGCTCACACCTTCTGAGTGGCATCGAGTATGAAGCTAAAATTTTGATTTTGTGAACAGCAGATTTCCATTAGAATTACAACAATTCACCTGCGTTATTTCAGTCAATCTTTACTTACCCAACCTGGCCACAGACATGAAAATCAGGCGTGCCCCTACAGGCCTCCTTAGCATCAACTGTCATAACAATCACCAAGTTTAACTCCTTAACACGTGATATATAGACACTTACTGTCTTCATCCATTTTTCATGAGCATGAAGGCGATTCAGTCGACATTGTTGATGGTGATTTTCTCTCCGCTTCCATGTTTCATGTAGTTTCTTCAGGCGCAGACGCCGAGCTGCTAGAAGTCGCCTGCGCCGTGTTCGTCGCTGAGCTTCTATTTGGTTGTCTCGTCGTAACTGTCTTTCTTTGGACCAGGTTATCACTGAAAGAAGTAAACCTGCACACACGTCTGCCTCCATATTGCTGCATTCAACAGCATTGTCATGCCAAAGTTAGTAGTAAAACAATCTTTCGCAGTGTGCTATTTCCCAAGCCTCCTCTTCTTTCTTTTCATCTGGCCTTGTTTGTTTTTATTTGTAGGGTATCACAAACTTGCACGGATAGGCGACCGCCCCCTAGTGTACCGGAGGGTGTAGTGTCATGACTTCAGAAAATACTAATACTATTATTAAATGCTGCAAAATAAAAGGAACAAAACAAACATTAAAAATCTGCTATAATAAAGGATAGTATCATGACTTTAGAAATTACTGCCACTATTACTACTAATAATAATCGTAATCTGAACGAAAAACTAACACAGAAACCACTATATTTATCAACGTTCACTCACTAGTTCAGGCCCATGTAGCAAAATTAAGAAATCCCAAACTGTAGTATAATGAAACCAGTAAGTTATCAGTTCAATACAGGCCTATGAAATTTTTCAGATGTGTCTCAAAAGAAGATGAGTTTGGTCATTTTATTTTCTGAACAGCCTGTAACTGAGCATTAAGATATTTTCACTGGTGTTGTAACTTTCCCCTTAATCCATTCTACTCCATTTCCCTGAATGTTCATCCTGTTGAATAGCTCGACCCCGTGTCCCTGTGGCCATATCTGAACACTGCATGCACCAAGTGTAACTAGTTGCAGTAGAACTGATACATACATACATGTAGCTGAAGACTGTGGTGGGATTCTTCTCTGGGCTCACGGAAAAATACATGAGATCAACTTCCAGAGGTGTTAGAAGCGACTGGGATTTTGCTTTTCACCACTGTCAACATCTCTGGATACATGAGAATTGTTTCTTTACCACCCTATTTTTGGAACGAGAGATCACTAGTTCTCTTGCAAACTCAGACGATGGGCAGAATGGAGAACTCTACCAATGTTGTGCACTATGAATGGGGCTACGAATACTATTATGATTATCTGGATCCCATAATTGTGGATGAGAGCAAGATGAAATACAATAAATGTAAGTGTCTTTATGCTTTACAGAAATGTTATATTCCCCTTGTGATAGAGCACTAGATAAGTTGCTTTCCTCTTCCTCTGCAGACTCAATAGTTATAATATTTTGGATAATGCTGGCTGCTTTCGTGGGATTCCTTTTCTTCATTTTGACTCTAATGTCCCGCAATAGAAATCTGCCAAGGTAAGTGTGGCACATGAACTTTCAAAATCCAAGAGATGCAGATGAAAATTGATTTGATTGAACACTGAATTATATATATATATATATATATACACACACACACTATAACCATAACTATCTTGTTGTTGCAGTGCTCACAGATCCCAAACTAAAAGGAGCTCCACAACGGCTGCTGCTTGACATGTGGCCAGATCTGAATTAGAAAGCTTTTCATGTATGTGAAGTGAAATTAACAAAAATGATGAAAATTGAGGTCATGAAAATGAAAATTAGCCCGTGGAGACTGTCAGGGAAAATGACAAATTTGAGAGAGGAAGCTCTGTACCCATTCCTTAACATGTAAGAAGGGGTAGGCTATGAAAGGCTAATGAAAGGCTTTAACACATACAGCCACATTTCTCCAAATAGTGTCATGTGCAAGGCTATGTTTACCATTAAACCAAATATTATACAACTATTCACTGCGCCACAGACTAAAGTGTGTACCCATGTGGACCCTGGCGTGGATGTTAGAGGGGTTGAGCTCTGGTATGAGATTGGCATTAATCAAGTGGGAACTTCCCATCACAGATGCTTCATTGAAGTTAGTCCATAACACCTACAGGAGTCTCAGCAATTCCTGGACCCAAACCCCTCTATACCCACTCTTGGCCTACACTCACTTTTACGGTTACAGATGACGTGCCGAAACCACATGTAAAAGAAGAGAAGCATTTACAAAATATTTTGTAAAACAAGATTTTTATAGTGGAATGTTTTACAAATGCTTAAAAATATGTTCACAAGTTGTTTTTACAAGAAACAAACATCACAGAAAAACAAACATTGTGTAATTCAGTCTTGTTGAAACAGCAGTTGTTTTCAAGGACAACGCTGTTCAGATGTCATTTTAACTCTTGATGGTGACGATGTCATTACAGACGGCTCTGACGGCCGTTTGAGTCAGTGAGGATTTGGACGACTTCTGTCCCTTCCACTTGGCTCCGGTCACCAAGCTGACATGAAAGAAGAAGAGCTGTGCTGATTTGGCTCCACTCCACAACTCATGGATGTACAATGACAACAGAAACAGCCCCGCTTCTGGAAAGGAGAAAACATTGGGCTGTCATTTATTTTATGCTATGAATTACATTGTTTTGGTGTTTAGCTGATGCTCTTATCCAGAGCAAGGTAAGGGGTTCAGGGTCAACAGGACACATGGCTGACAAAGTCAACACCGGCTGTTTGGGGATTGAACCCGGGACTAAGACATGACACTGGTCAGAGTTAGACTTCATAGAGGCCTCATTTATTACTCGTGACCTGGTCAAGTAAACAAATCATGGTGAAGTCATTCATTTTAAAAACTGCTGCTATATCAACACAAATATTTTCCTCAGGATGTGAAGTGTTGATCCTAGAACGGAGAAAGGTCAAGAGAGTTGAGGCATATTGATGAATCTGGGTGCTATATTTTTATTTTTAAAAATCAAATCACGTTCAAGGCCATTCATTTTATTTTTCTACAATCCACAAACGTTCAATAAGCGGTGTTTTGCTTGTGAACTCAGTATGGTGTGGAAAAGTGACTAACTGAATTGTTAAGTCAGTCATCTTACAATGTTGTTTGGTATGGAAATAAAATATTGAAACTAAACCTGTCAGTTGTGTATTTGTCGTTCATTTCATCAAACTCAAAGATAGAAAAATAAGATTTAAAAAAATGAACAATGTGGCAGCCTCTTACCGCTTCTGGACTGATCATGTGTGGCATCTGACAGGCAAGCGTGGAGCACCGCATGATGTAGGTCATCTGGAGGGTGGCCTTGGGTCTCTAGTAAGTGCAGCATAATGGTGGTAAACAGCTGGAAGGTCTCCACTCTTGCTGAACAATGGGACTTACACTGGGCCTCAGAAGCCTGATGGTAGAGTCTAAGGAGATCAGCTTTCAGGCCGGGGTCGAGTAATACAACTTCCACAATTTCTGTGTGTTTCATCACAGCCTTGTGAAGCCACTGCAAGAAGTGTTTTGTTCTGTTTTCATCATACGAGCCCTCTACCAAACACCTCAGGGACCATTTGGTGAGCAGGTGTGCGGTATCATTGGCCAACAAACTTGGGTCCTGTTTGTCTCTTGGCTGGGCCAGTTGACTGCTCTGGAGTGTAGCGAGGGGACCCACAGGCTCCCAGTGAACAAAGATGTTACTGAGGTAAGGTTTACACTCTGTCAGGAGAGTCTGTTCTTCTTTCTCCGTGTCAGCATCGTCTGCCGGGTTATCTTTTCGTGTGCGGGCCTGGAAAAAGGCGCCTTTACCTCTGGCCTTATCCCTCCCTGGCCCTGAGGCGGAAGACAAACAAACCTATGTTTATCTCATTTCAGATCCAAGGAACATGAGGCAGACAGCAGCTCTAAAGTCTCCACGGTTTGTAAACAAAAAAACTATGAATGAATCAGGCATGTAATGTGATGTAATGTGTGATAATGTGATACTTTAATGCCAACATGGAGCCTTAACCCTGGGTCCTCAGGTTGAAAGATGCTCTCCTTACTTACTACACCACCCTACTGGCCCATGTGAATGAAGAATTGAATAGGACTCACCCAGCAATTCCTTCACCTTGTGTTTTTGATACACAGCCTGTAACTGCACGAGGAGTGCTGCATTGCGGGACAGGGAGGCCCAGCATTGGAGCAGAGTGAGGGCTTCGGTGCAGGAGAGAGCCTGGGGGTGGAGTGTGAGCCAGTCAGCCTGTTTGTTTACACTGAGCGCTGTCCCACGATGCTTCAGCACCGAGCCCAGAGTCTGCAGGAAGAGGTTGAGCTGAGCCGCCTTCACACCCACCCTGATAAGAAGAGAACAATCAAACACTGTAATCCTTGACCACAAGTTGCCATTTATTATACATGGTGTTGGCAGATGTTTCAGTTTGATTACAATCCAGTTTTGAGTACCAAAAAGGAGTTCCAAGGCCTATATTTCATGGCGAGTTCAAAAGAACATATTAAAAAAAATCTCCAACATATTTAGGCCACGCTGCGGCCTTCATCAGAGTAACACGCTTTAGAGCCGCTGTCTGCCTCATTATTAATCATGTGTGCTCCTCTCTGATGAAGGACAGAGCATCAGCATTGTTCTTAATATGGTCTTTTGAACATTTTTGTCACATTACAAACCCAAACCGAAAAACACCTTCAACAAATGTCTCCACACACCAAAACCCAATAGAAGCACTCTCTATCTTCTTGTCTTTGAATTGCATTTTTGAGTGGGTTTCATTATTTCCCACCTTGGTGGTTGGGGATAACTATTTGGTTTTTTTGGCCTGACCATTCCCTTTTGGGGACAGTTTTGGTTCTGCTGCACTTTGTGACACTAAACCATATTATCTGCATCTGTTGCAATGATAAAAGCACTGTTGTGGTTTTTGAAGGAAATTGAAAAATTATATTTTTGTTGTTAATTTCACATTTTCTCTAGCAGTAGTGATTCTGTGGTGGCATACCACTGCTGAATGTATGTTAAGGAAATGATCCCTTGCCTGAGGTGTCTAATGACACTTGATGCCACAAATAGGAATTCACTGATGAGTGGTAGAGGGAGGCACTTCGTTGAGCTCTGAGGTTTCTCCTCTCTAGATGAAGAGGTGGTGGCTCCATCCACCTGCTTCTCCTTCTCCCCCAGGTTAGTAAACCATAGTACGTGGAGCAGATCTATGATGGCGCTTAGCAGACGCTGGTCCAGATGCCTAAGAGTGACAAGTGGTTTGAACTTATTAAGAATGCAGAAAAAACTGTACAAATTATTGCAGTTGTGTGACTGAAAATGTAAAAATCAAATGCATATATGACAACTGGACCATACTCTTGAGCTCACCTTCTTTCGACTACCTGCAGTATCCAGGTTAGGAGCCCACAACCTTTGGTGAGATTATAAGCAGCTTTAGTCACATGGGCAGCCTGGTGCAACACCCTGAGGATCTGGGCCTAGTGGATCACACAAAACATGACAGATCAATGTTGAATATGAGCACAGCAGACCTAATACTCTAATACTGGACTCCAGTTAGGCCTTTCTTTGCAGAGTTCCTTTTCTTTACCGAGTTCGTTTCAAAGAGTCAGTCATCTTTCATGACTTCATCAATGTCCATGTGTTGCACCACCCTGGTTCCCACAGTGTGTACCTGGGTGTGCTCATCGCACAAGGGACTGCTGCTGAAGCCTAATAGGGTCTGGAAGATGCCTTGTTGGTCACACAGTTCATAACAGTATCGATCGATTACACCTTCCTCCAGTACACTTAGGATCCACTCCCTTTCCATCTTGTGCTGCAGAAAAAAACAAAATCACAATGCATCAGTCACACTCCGATGGCTGACCCCCCCCAGCCTCTTCACAAACACAGATAACATCAGTCTAAAAACAAACCTAAAAAAAAACAACCCTGAACTGAACTACAGATAAAAGGTTGGCTGCTGTTGATATAAGCAGAGTCTATTTGGACATGGATCATTTATTTGACAGGATAAAATCAATCAACTGTGATTAATACTTCACATAATGAAAAAAAAGCAGTTGCCTGTAATGCTATACCTCCAAGTCAAAGCCGTAGAAGAGCTTGAAGAACTCAGGGACTCGTTTGAAGTCCAGACTCTGATGGGACAGCAGGAACTTGTTTAACACTACGTACATGTGGTCCTCTGGGAAATCAAGCAGAACAGCATGAGATGAAACTTTAGGATATATATAAAATTACAGAGTCCCTAGTGACCACAACACTCTTAAACATGGGCCAAAATCACACAGGACAAGGGGTAACATGCAATATTTCCAGTTTATTGAGTGAGCACACACCAGGCTTCAGCATCTGCTGGGCTACTTTGGTGATATATGTAGTCAACACAAAAGGGAGTCTTTGATTCTGCTGCCGAATGCCATTCTTCACTGTGTCCATCAGGTAGAGCAGCTAAGAATAAAAAGAGATTTATATTTTTTGGTGATTTCACGTGTATAATTTATGAATACAACATTTTCCAAAGACTTTGCGTTTACCTGTCTCTTCTCTCTGAGTCGAGCCCCCTCTAGATGCTGATAGAAGGAGCTCAGTACATGGTATGCTGCAGCTCTCACTTTGGGGTCATAGCTACTTAGGGCCATAACGGTTACTCCAAAGGCATGGCTGGATACAAACTTGAAACAGTCAATCACACACTCTGTCATATGGAGAGAGAAAAAGGGAGCTGTTGAAGGCATCAATACCAAAAACTGACTTGGAGCATTGACAGCATTAGTGAAGAATTTCCCACCTGACCGCAGCATGACGCTGAATAGAGGCAAAAAGAAACAAGGGTCGTACAAATTTCCGAGGTCCTTCACATCATTTTCATTGTAAAGCAGCTCCTTACCCTCCTAAAAAAAGAGCAGAACTTGGATAATAACGTTACATCTCAGATAAAAGTAACAATAATGCAAGTAAATAAGCGTTAAGTGCCAACCGGAAGGATGATTCTGCGTTGCTGGGGGAAGTGTGCAATGGTGTGGAGCATCCTGTCAGATTTTAGCAAGGCCAACAGGTCGTCAGAACTAGCCTGTTTCCATAAAGACGCTCCCAGGCTTTTCCTGGTCTTGTGGTGCTCCACTGCCGCTGGGCCCCACAAGAAAGATCTGCAGATGAAAACACACTTTTACATCAACACACTGTTCCCATCACACAAAAACACATGCACATTTTGCATGTACAACACACCAAAGTAAATTTAACTTACTGAAATTTCAGCAGACTAATGTCGTTTCTTTCATATTCCTGAAGAAGTAGTAACAGTTTCTGATCTGCAAATCAAGACAAGATGTGAGAGGAAGAAAGCCCTACAAACACACACAGACACAAACACATACACCAAAACCTAGATTGACTGTTTTACCTGAAGTACTCAATGTAGCTCCATATGCTCCCAAAAGTACAACAAAGTGATTGATGTTACAGACTGTTGGGCATTTCTTCACCAGACAGAGTAGAAGGGACACTAGTGCTTCTAGAATGAAAACAAAATAAGTATGTTTGTGTTTGAGATCATTTATGACATGAAAAATTGAAGCTTAACCTTGAGCTATGTAACTTAATATATTTTACTCCATATATACCTTTGGCCTGAAACGCATCAGGCTCATGATCGGAGTCCAGCATGGTGGGCAGGAACAGAGAGTGGCTGTTGATCATCATGTGCATGGTGGCTAAGGGTATCAGATCCTTGGAGGCATCACTTCCACCATTTCCACCGTACATCAGTTCCAACAGGTTGCTCAGGGTGCCCAGGAAGTGGCTGTCTCTGTAGCGATACCTTTAGTGGGAGAATTTTTTTTAAAGTCATCTATAAATATTAGATGTTACAAATGTTGTATATCAAACATCTAGCAAAATGGAAACGGTATATCAAACATTTTACTTGAGCCCATTCTTGACAAAACTGTTCCACTCGGATGTAGTGATGTCTTCAGCATAAGTCTGCATAAAGAAGATAGAATATGAAAAGCATGAAATAAAATCCTGGACATCCTAAAACGTAGGTATGAGGAAATAAAACCCACTAGGAGTCTTTGTAGTCTCTCCAGGATGCTCTCCTCCTGTGCTGATGGGGCAGTGGCCTGATCTTTGGAGTTACTGTAAGAAGAGATTAGCCACTTAAGGGCAGCAGTGACGACAGACTTCCTCCAGGTTTCTTGTTCCTCTGAACTATCGGCCAGCTTCTCAGTGACAACATCTACTAGTTGCCACCTGGTGGAGAAAACAAATCAATTAGGACCAGCAAATGCTTATCAACAATTTCCTCTATATTTTGGACACACTAACAGTGATTGTTTTGGAAGAGACATTACCTTTCAAAACTGTCTACCCTTTGAAGGACTGTCGGCAGGTTGTTGATCAAGTCCCTGATGTCCTTGACGTTTGCAGAGAGCTTGATCAGGCTGGCCAGAGTTTCAGCATGCTGGGCCACAGAGTCATCTGTCCAGTTTTCCAGAACAAAGTGGCACAACTTGGCCAGCAGAGCTTGCTTCAAGGCTTTTAAAACTTGTGTTTGCACTAGAAGATATTAGCACAAAAATGAGCAAACAGAAAAAAGTTATGAATGGCAATGAGAGAAAAGATTGTGTGGCAATAAAATCCTAGTAATGTATGTTTTATGGACAATACTTCTGTCTACTGAGGCTTGTCGAAGTTCAACAGAACTCTATTTTAGTACAAACCATCTTTGGGCCTGGCAGCATCCTCCCTACTTGCTGTCTGTAGGTAGGTGTTGATCAGTGGAAGGATGGTTTCTGTCTGGCCTGAGAGTTTCTCCATATTTGCTGGCTCTAAGCACCACAACTCAAAGCGGAGGCGGTGGGTTGAGCAGTTCTGCAGCAGGAGGGAGCTGATGGCCTGGGGGCCTAGGAGAGGCTGTTGGAGACAATGCAGCAGCACATCTGTGTGGATGAGCTTGGCATTGCCTGGCTCACTAGAGAGTGCCTGGAGCAGGAAGGCCTCAAGCGTGGGGCTGGAGCAGGACAGAAGCAGGGTGCCCAGGCCATGGAGGTGTGCCTGGGACAGACAGAAGCAGTGGTCCTGCTTAGAGTTACACTCTGTAAGGATCTGCAGTGCTGTGTGACCATACACACTGAGCTCAGCTGGTGTGTTGTCATTGCCACGGTTGATGAGGCTCTCCTGGGGGAGGAGTAGCAACGTGGAGACCACCTCCTTCAGGTGAGACGAATCCAGGTAGCCATGCAGAGACAGGAGGGCTTGGACAGGCCGGGACAGACTCCCTGCAGCCTGGGAACTTTTCTCCAGCAGCTCCTTGAGTACAGCCCTCTCCACAGCCCCCAAGTAGCTACTGAGAAGTTCAAGGTGACCCAGATCACTAAGAGTGGGGGCACTAGTCTTCAGCAGGGCCAGGATGTCATCACTCAGCTGAGCACATAGATGTTTCAGTCTGACAGGGTTCAGAGTGTGAGGAGGCAAAGCCGCCAGCTCCAAAGCCAGAAACCACTGCTCCAGACACGGATGCTTGAAGATGGAGCCGAGTGCTGCAACAAGGATCTAAGCACAGAGGGTGTCGTGTTAGATATAATACCTCAAACAATAGTAGATCCAAACTTGATATCATCACCGTACGTAGATTTTTTCCCCAATCAAAGAAAATCAAATGAAAACTTTTTTCCCAACCTGCTCTTTGTTGGTTTCTGTCGTGGACGATTGGTCGATTTCAAGGAAGAGGTCTGATCCCTCCTGGGAGTTCACGGCCATTGGCTCAGAGTTTGTGGTCTCCTGAAAGCCTTGGAGCTTGGTCACCAAATCCTGGAGTATTCCCATTAAGGTTCTTAAAACTGGAATTCCTGTGTCTTTGGAGAACTGTGTAGAAAAAGGAATGATACTCCAGCAACTGTTTGAAATGGTATTTGGCGAAAAGTTCTATCAACTAGGTTGGTCTCAGCTATTACCGTGCCAAAGTTGTCCACTGTGGATTTGATGTAGAGTAAGATCTGCTTGATCACCACTGGAAAGTCGGCCATCACCATGGTAGCTAGAGACACGTCTATCGTCTTCCTGAATGTGTCCTCAAGGAGAGTGCTGGGTCCTTGGCTGTATGCAGCTTTCATCAATGCAGTGAATGAAGTGTGGACTGACAATCCTTTGGATGGGACTTCAGAGGACTTAAACTGTGGAACATACGAGAAGAGAAATGTGATTTTCTAATTCTAGAAATCAGTGTAGCACACTATTATATGAACAGTGTCATAGTACTACTGAACACTGACCAGTTCCTCCCGGCACTGCTGTGGTAGCCATTTACAGTAATAGTGATGAAGGTGTATGATGGAGGGATGCGGAGCAGCTGAGTCTTCAGAGGGCACAAGCTCTTTATCATACTGCAGTAGAGCCAGGCAGAGGGGGAGCGGCTCTCTCTGACAATGCAGCACATCTGAGAGCACTGCAGACATGTAATCATACACCACCCCTGAGGTAAAGAAAAAAAGAAAAAAAAAAGATTATTAACATTACAATAGACAGAATCAATTCTGAAATAGCTTTTGTTATCTACATTCATAAAGGTTGTGTAGAAGGGCAAAGGATTCCAAAGGAGGCAAAATATAAAAAAAATAAGGAGAGAGGAAGCACTTCTAATGCACAAATAACACGATTCAAGCAAACAATCACAGAGATGAAAATGCATGCACAGGTAATGGAACAGTAAATGTGTAAACAATACATGTACACTTGAGGCAATGCATCTCAAATGGATGCAATCATCCTCAGGCAGCAATCAAAATGTGTTGTCTAAAATGTGCATTTATTGGAGGCATATTTACTATTTCACAGCCTATGGCCACATTTTCATCTCTGCGTCTGATACCTTGAATAAACAGTGAAATTTTTGCATTACAAAGTATTTCTTATTTGTCATACTTGAGGCAGATTTGCTTTACCCTTGTCTGCCGGCAGTTTGTTTCGGGCCTCAAGAGCAGCAGGTACCACCGCGCTGAAGGGGAAGGTCTGGATGATAAGGTCCTCACTCAGGGATGGTCCAAACTCCTCCATCCCGCCTTCATTGCCCTCCATAATGACATCCAGCATGTCTAGTACATCTAGAAGACATTGGCAGATTGGGAACAGAGGCCACAAATTCACACAGCTTTATGACTGGAGGAAATCAACTGGGATTTTGTTTTGTTTTTTACTCACCATCTATGTGTGAGATAGGGATACTGGCAGCGTCTCCCTCCTGGCTGCTCAGGTTAGCTTGTAGGTAGGCTGCCTCCTGGACCAGGCTTGAGACTTTATCTGCATATATGTGAGAATTGCACACCAATTTCACCAGGACCTGGAGAGAGAAAGGACATATAGATTACACTATCACAATCAGATCAGAAGAAATTCCATTTACTACTCTGACATATTTGCAGTGTCAAATCTGTTGAATATTTTGTATAGAAATTGCACAAACTGTATATCTGACCAGTGATTTATTCTGGGGAATGTCACACTGTACATGTTAGCCATAATTTCATGGTAAGACATAAATAGAGGTGGAAAATACCAAGTACTTTTTCAATAATTGTAATTATCCATTTTTTGTGTAAGCAACACAAATGTAACTTCAATGTGTTTCTGCCACAGGATACTTATTTCCTGGTTTAGCATCCGTTTTACCTGTACTTGTATATCTAGTTGATTACTTCTGGAGTAATATTACCTCTACTTAAGTAACCCTAAAATAAATGTAGCTCAGACAAAAATGGCCCTTTCACCATTCAGTCCAAAAAGATTGGTGTATTATTTACACAAAGATGGCTGTTCATTTCTTAAGTTTCTCAATTGTTTGATTACACCAATTTTCTTTCCTACTGGGACACTATTACATAGTTTAGAGCCAGACATGGTGAGATTAAAAAATATGTTATTTAATGATGAAAGAGATGGACTCACCCTCTCTAGGAACTGGATAACAGTCTCTTGCTGGTTTGACTCTAGTCTGGCCAGGTGGTTGAGCCAGAGCTCCAGCTCAGTCCAGGTGTACTCAAAGACTCCACTGTCCTTTAGCACCTGGATGTAACAGAGGAAATAAAAAACAGGCTGTCATGTTTTCCCAAAACTGAGATTTAACAACATTGTTAGGAGAAATGTGCTAAACTTTAAGTGAAACACAATACAAAAATAATGTAGTAACTCTGTCATTGGCTTGATTAACTGGCATTGATACAATGCACACAGAGCAGTGCCTCTTGCCTACAAGGCCGTTTCCACATCAAACCATAGTTTGGCCTGCTATTGCACCAGGACATCATTGTGATAAAAGATAAAAAGATAAACATTTCCTTACTTTGAGGACCAGCAGCCGCGTGGAGGTTTTCAGGTGGCTGTTACTGCTGCTCACAAACATCTTGAGAAGCAGATAAAGCACCGACCTCTCTCCAGATGTTGATTCTGTATCTGCAACATCCTGGGAAAAAAACACATAAAACACAGGATAAAATATTAAAGCACAGCCACTTATGAACAACAACAATCATTGAAAACGGCACAATAAATTGGGAGGTGAAAACAACCAACAAACCAAGTCAACAACCAACATTTCACCTGTATGCGGAACCAGGAGAACTTGCTGGCGGGGAGATCTAAGGCTAGCTGCAGGATTTGATACTGCAAAACAGGAGGAACTTCTTCCCTCATGCCTTTCTCTGACACGATCCCTGGAGGGGTTAAAATGATTAGGGTTTGAAGCCTGTGTTGCAATAACTATCACATGGTCTAAATAAAACTTGCATCTACTCCATGAAATAAACATTACCTTTGATGAGCTTGCTGAAGTCGAATTTGCACTGGCTAACCAGATGTGGCGCTACTTTCTGGTAAAGACACACGACCCGGAGAATAAGAGCCTTCAGCAGGATTACCTCTGCTGTCTCAGCAACTGCTAGACATAAAAACAGTCAGTCAATTAACGTTGTTGGTTACAGCCCGTTTTACAGGACTGGTCAGAATAAACAATAAGCACATACTGTAAATGTTATTACCAAGCTCTTCAGTTTTAGTATCCTTCTCTTCAGCACTCCCTTCCTTCTTCCCCTTTTTGCCTTCACCTTCCGTCTTCTCCTTCTTTGTCAGTGACTGCCACTTTGCGACTATGCTTGTCATATCTGGCAAAATCTGGAACAGAGCATAAAAAGTAGAAGTTGGAGATCTTCTTCACTGGTGTGGCCAAGAATCACAATGTTAAAAGCTGGAAAATCCATCATGACTTTTTGGAGGTATAATGCAACACTTTCCTGAGGTTACCTTGCTTAATGTCTCCTTGTACTGTTGCACCAACTCCTCCATCATATCAAGAGTGTATATGTCTGAGTTCTGCCACACAGACTTATCCAAAAGGTACTCCATATTCTTCTGGGCTCGTTTCAAGATGAAAGACATCATGGAGAGGGTTGTGTGCTGCACTGCTGTGTTGGCAAGCTGCCAGATACAAGAGAGGACATTCTCAAAAGATATGGAAAATGCATTTTTAAGTGTTGCTGCTATTGAACTAATGAATGTATTTTTGTGGTGATCAGTAACTTACATTGAGGCCCTGTGTGAAGAAGGCCTTGTTACAGACTGGAGGAACAGATGTCACCATAATCATAGAGAGCAGGCGAGGTAGAGGGACGACCTCACGGGTCTGGAAGACTGTGGAAATCTCTGGCTGAGCCTCATAGATCTAAAATGTAAAGGAAAAAACACAATTATTTTGAAAATAGACAAGGACGGTATTAGCCAACGCTGAAATCTCAACAAAAGCAAAATACAAACAATCATTACCTTCTTAAGTAAATTGACATTGTCCTGCCAAGTACTTTTGAGGCGTGGAGTGTAGGAATATTGAGTCTCCTTAAAGTATCTGGACAGAATATCAGGACTAACTTTGAGTACACTGACCACCAGCTCTGCCACTAGTTCATCCTCTGTCGCCTGCTTCAGCCCCACCAGGAACTGAAGCAAGACAATGTTGCCAGCCCTGGGAAAGAAAAGTACCATCTGTGATGAATATGAAAGGTTTCCAGAATAAGACCATGAAAACTCGTCATCCTAAAGATTACTCACCTGCCAGCTGTTCCGAAACTGGGGTCATAGAAGCTGATGCCATGCTTTCGAGAGCAGCACAGGTCCAGGAGGAAATTGTGAACAAGTTCCCGGACCAGCAGTATCCCACCCTGCTCTGGGTTCTCTGCCATCTTAAAAAAGAAAAGTAATATTTTAAACCTGCTACAAAAACAGAGCGGTGATTATTCTGTGGCCTATGTATCAAAAGGCAAAAAGCAAATGAGTCACCATGCTATCATCTGTGCTTGCATCCACAATCCCATTCCATTTGTATAGAGATGCTATGTTGGCTAATGCAGCAGGTGTGAAGAAACGCACTTTCTGTGTTTTACTTATGGCCTTGCTCAGCACAACCTGCAGCAAGAGAGACAGAATTAGCACTCCAGCAACAAAACTTAAAATGGAAAGAGAAAGAACAGCCAAGCTACCAACTTACTCTAGTCTTCAATGTGGACAATATCAGATTGACTATGGAGATCCTGTCCTCTTTCAGCCCCGAACTCAGGATCTCCGGCAGGAACTCTAAATCAACATGTCATCAACACATTAAGATAAAGTGTGGAAATTGTGCAAAATATAATCCATACCAAAGTATTACCTTTGACTTCTAATAGCTGTCCAACTGTTGCATTATCTCCAGACACCAAGAAGGAGAGTGCAAACTGAATAAAAGCCATGCGAACATCAGGTTTTCCCTGGAAAAGGATTTAAATTTAAAAGAACTGACAGAAAATAATGGAAGCATGTATCTATGTACTAGAAGCAGCAAATGCAAAACTGAGAAGGACAAATCCTACATCTCACCTTCTTATCCTTTCTCCTTGCCAATCCAGACAGACCCTTATTAAAGTGAATGTGACTGAAGACCTCTCTGGCAGCGTCTGAACCCTGGGACACCATGGCAGACAGGAGATTGAGGCACTGACGGACAAACCTATCATCAAGGGAAAACACAATGTCAGGGACAAAATCAGAGGGCATATTTTAAAAGTGTTGATGACTGGCACTGGAGGAGCCCATACTGAGCTCTTTATACCCACCTGTGATTTTCAGAATGGAAAGAACCTTGTATAAGTTTCATGTAGCTGGAAACAATCTTTTTCACAATAGTGTTGCCAACCATGCTGAAGTGAGACAGGTCACTGGCTGTCCTCAGTAGGATCATCTCCAAGCTCTCGAAAATCAGCATCACCTGGGCAGAAGGAAGCAGATTTCCTCATCACAGGGCTGAGCTGATATTCACAGTCCGATGCTGCTCTATGGTTAAGAGTAAGAGAATAACTTACTTCACTTTCTATTTGCCTTTCTCCGTCCAGCAGTTTGAATACATCACCACACTCCATAGAGATTTTAATATAGCCCTCAACTACATCATAGAGGTCACAACAGGGCAGTTTCTTTGCAGTGGATATGAATGTCTCCAGCCCTGCAGGCGATAAAGCATAAGAATGAATCAGAGCAAACAGCAGATGCTCAAACACTGATGGCACAAAAAAATAAATTGATAGGATGTATCGGTTAAATCATTCATATAGCTATGTAGTACTTGTGTGAAATAACAATCCGTATCAGTAACATTCACATTCACACTCACCCTTCATTGCTTTAGTGGGCTCCTTCAACATGGCTTTAAAAACAGTCCCATTGAACTCTGCTACTTTTTCTTTTTTAGCCTGCGTGTTAGACTCAACCGAGTCTTCGTTATGTCGCTTTTTACCCATTTTTCACAAGAGTAATAGTTACTAGCGATTTATTCCCATTCCGTGTCCACACAAGAGAGTTCTGTCAGCGTGACACACACGTTTCGGTGTAAACAAAAAAAGTGTGCAACGGAATTGTCTTCCGGGCGAGGAACGTTGGCCGTTGTACTTTAGTTCCGCGTTTTAGCGACGGGTAGCTGTTTGCTAATTCCACATCTTCTGTCAAATTGCCCAGTTTACTTTTAGTTGGCAGATTATCTTCTCTCTCTCTCTCTCTCTCTCTCTCTCTCTCTCTCTCTCTCTCTCTCTCCCCTTTTGTGTGTGTGTGTGTGTGTGTGTGCGTGTGCGCGCGCGCGTACTTGTTTATGATACTTTGTTTATGATGGATATTTAGTAATATTGTCAGTTATTGTCAGTTATCCAAAATTATTACTCTCAACTTTCCACAAGATGTCATAGTAGAAGCATGAGAGAGTGTGTGCCCTCTCGGGCCTTTGTGCAATATGATCCAATACGCTATATAATAGTTATACTAATACAAGTATGAGTTGAAAATATGACCTAAACAGGATGTTCCTATCACTATAAAACCTGCACTGGCAATCAGAACCTGTATTTTTAATATTACCATTTGGGCTTAAAGTCCTGTATATTTAGTGTAGGCATCTAATGTAAAGCAAATTCACAAGTAAAATGTTTCAAATGACCTAGAGTCTTCATATTCCATGTGAAATTCAGATTAAGTTATATAAAAGTATAGATATTTAATGTGGCCACCATCCATTTATAAAGTGTTCTTTCCTATACTCCATTCTCATTTTGGCTTTTACCAAATATTTCTTGGCGGCTTGTATTTCATTTCAGTTAGTTTTGGAGGTAGAGGTTATAGTTTCAGTGCAGTTTTAGTTTTTTATACACATCAGTTTTTTACAAGCCTTGTTTGAGTTTCGCTTAAATACAGTATAATAATTTTGGTATAAGACAGATTCTGCTGAGACCGAGGGGACATACCTGTGGCTCAGCATTGTATTTAAAGGGTAGTGGTTTCAAACCAAAGTCCAGTCTGTTCTAAATTATTCTTTTACCAAACTGTTGCAGGCACTGTTTAACTGAATTTCAAGGTTGATGTCAAAATGTTATGAACTGTAAGGAAGCACAATGCTTTGTTCAGTAAAGCATTGCAAAAGCTGGGTGTTGTTTTTCTAAAATAAAAAAACAACTAGGCTATGTTCATCAAGTCGGAACAATTTTTAAATGATAAATTATACCAATCGATTTATTAAAATAAATAATTAATAATTTATTTAATACATTTAGAGTTGATCTAGTTTCAATAGATGATGGTCATGGGGAGGGGAAACCAACATGTCTGTGGTTGTGAAGCTCAGTGAGAAAAACTTCCCCATATGACATTTGATTTAAAATTATTTTACAGCATACCTTTAATTAAACAGGACTCTCAGGAATATACTCATTTAGCAGGAGCACTCATTTTCCCTTTCCCTCCTCATAACTTTTCAGTTGTTACTCAACGGCATGTCCACCAGAGGTCACCTTTACTCGAAAACAGAAAGTTTGCACTGAAAACAGACTTGTAGGCAGATTGACATACAAGAGCCACCCAGGCAGACAACCACATACGTGATCAAATGCCATCCGGTCAGGCAAAAGGACTGTGAATCATCTTTGGAGGTGGTTGTATCATGTAGTAGACTGTAAGATAGTTTAAGTGTTCTGGTGATCCTTCTGATTCTGTATGTATCTGATGTAAAAGTACAACTGAATCAGCCCATGAATGGACGTCACTATGAGCGTACTTCTTTTGACTTAGTGTCCTCAGACAAGTTAGTTAAAACGGTTAGGTATACCAGTAGTAGGCTTTCAGTTAGCATTTAGAGAAGCTTTCCAAACAAAGTAGTCTTATGACATTCAGGTAGCTAGATAACAGATAACACGAAAACAATTTGAGCTTTGTCCAATTTTCTGCTGTGCTCCCACTGTCAAGTTCAATATGGTACCTGTCTGCCTGGGAGGTTGCTCTACATGAACCTGCCTACAGGTTAGCTTTCATGGAACACAGCTCGATATCCAGTTCCATGAAAGTGCAAATCAAACCGGCAGGAGCAAATGCAAAGGTTTGAATACTTTGTACTGTCAGGTGACTAATATTGTCAAACACAGAGATACCCTCTTCATGCACCCGACTGTTTGAAAAAGCCTTGATTTTTTTGGGAATAAACACCATAACTAAATATTCTCTTAGCAACCCCAACAAACTAAAACATTCAATTCTCCACTGTGATTTAAATTCAGTTTCATATCTGTAATTAGTCCAGAAACCAGATACTAGATGTTGTTGAACAGCTGCCGTAAAAATAAATTGTAAAAACTCTGACATCTTCCATCTTGAAAAAAATACATAAAAATCAATCTGGCAAGTTTCTGGATTTGCGCTCAGAATTTAAGTAAGAAAGATGTTTTCATTAAACGTCACAGAAGGAGCAGACACGGGGGACGGCAAGAGAAGAAAGACGCGAGCAGTTATACTTTCAAGTGCAGAAGGAATCAGTCATAGCTCAAGAGCAGGGTTTATGCATTGGTTTCTCATATGCTCCATTACTGCACTGCACAGCTCCACAGGTTTTCTACCAGAGCATCTTTGTCATATCAGTGACAGGTCAATTCTTAGCTGGTTTAGTTTCAATAGCTATAAAAGATTTTTGAAAATGTATTTACAGAATATGATTTTACCAAGGTAAAGGTAAATAAAATACTTAAATGTTTAACTGTGATATAATTACTATAGATCTATAGATATACTATAGATCTTGATTAGGGTCTTTGACACAGAGGAGTTCACCTATTCTCTTTAATTAAGATTGACGTAATTGCAATTGTTATTTTATTTTATCATCTCAATATAATTTCCCAAAGTAAATAATAACAGATACAAATAAAATAAGTTGAGGCACATCTGTATTTGACCTTTTGCAGTCTCCATAAGCCGTGATATTTTGACATCCCGTCCTACTTCTTCCCATCTTTATTCAATTTCCATCACCTGGCAGTCAACTTTCCACCACATTTCTTTTCTACCCTTAGTGTTGCATACTTGTGGAAATGTGCCTCACATGCTGCTGACCTTCTGGCACTTGCACCCTCCATCTAAGGTCTGGTTCAGCGAGAGCTTTGGGGTCAAAACAGCCCTGACGTGGCAATAAATCTACATTTTTTCTGCCTTTTAAAACTCTTGACCATATAAGCGCAATGATAATAGGAAATAGATCTTTGGATTAGGGTGCAGGGATTTGGTGGCTGGTTAGTTTTGATAGCCTAGGTTTATTGTCCCCCGCGGATAACCTCTGCAGAGTAAGATGGAATTTGATTTTTGAACGAGTCATCTAAATTGTAGTACTTATATTTTGGGGTACATTAAATTCTTGTCAGTATAGTAATCCGCTATGAGTGCTTTAGCACTTGATCCCTGTCAACCTTACACATCTGCTTGCAGCAAAGATACATGTTCCAGCCTCTGTTCCAGGGTTGGATCATAGAAAAACATCTACACTAAACAATGACGCTCTTCATGAGATTTCAGTCGTGGGACAATCTCAAAGTCAAAACAGACAATCCCACCCAAAACTTCCCCTCTCCCATATGTGTACCTCAGGTTCCGTCTGAAATTGTATAACTGTTTGATATGGCTGTTTATATAGCTGAGGCTCACTGTTGGGAAAAAGGTATATACTTCAAGCAAACTCTGTTTTCCTGAGACTTTCTCATTGATTTGTCCAGAGGCTGTCTATTGTCATCTTCTTGACAGATGAGGAAGAATAGGAGTCGTCCTCTACAGGTTCTTTGTTGCTACAGAGTATCAAAAGCAGCATGTGTGTCTGGGATTCTCATATAGCAGAACTGTAAGGAGAAAATGCACTGTGATGTTGAAATGCAGATGCAGCCATAACCAGAAGGTTAATACTGTCCACAGCACCTAAAGAGGAGAAAGAAATGAGGCTCTGTCAATGCTCAATGGTACAACGTTTCAGAAGCGGACTGGAAGGTCACCAGCTTGAATCCCTGGACTGGGTGGGAAAATCTGGGTGGGAGAACTGAAGGAGTCATGCTTTAACCCCTTCAACAACTGTCAGATTGTCCTTTTGTATGACACTCAACTCAACTGCTCCAGTGGAGCTGCTGAGTGCGCAGCAGTGGAGGAGCGTGATTTTACACGGCAGCTACCAGGTGTGTGTGTGTGAATGTATGTAACCCTCCCTACCCATGCAACTGCTCATCCAGACTGTTGCTATAAATCAGAACGTGTTTGTAGTCAACTTTGCTGGTTAGACAAGGTTCAATAGATGAAAGATGTACTTAGAGTTTTTGCATTTAGGTTTAAGTACATTTAAGATTAATGGATGTAATCATAAATGATGAATCAAACAAAATGGCTGCCAAATATTTTAATAATGGAAAAAAAAAAAGCCATGAACTCCTGTCAAGGCAAGAATGACATAGAACCCAAATGTCAGCTCTCCAGTTGTTCGACCTGTGTTACGCTGTTATAAATTGGTAAAAGTGCCTATTCCTTTTGTGCCATCATGTTTTCATGCTGGTGAAAGCTTGGCCAGTAAAAGGGCCTGTAGGCATTGTCATCTTATGCATGTGGAACAATCAGCTGTGCTGCCTCATTAGGACCTGTTACTGGGGCCAAGCAGTGTTGGCGGCTACACTACAGAGGAAGCAGGAGTGGCGCAGCTATGCAAAAGCCTTTTCCGGTCCATAAATGCCAGATTTATTTTTGAAGTTCTGGCGTGGTGTGCTCCACTTCCTAAAATGCCTTTCCTGCAAAACAAAATGGCGGGAGCACGAAGCCTGTCACAACTCCGGTGGCTAGAGGAATGGGCTGGTCAGGCCTCACCCCTGAGATGTAGGAGCAGGACGGTCATCAGGGCATAGAGGCTCTAGCCACATGCAGCTTGGGTAAAGTCATCATGTCAGCAGAGGGGCACGTCTCTTCCCGTTTGGCAACGGAAAAGTAAAAGCGTTATTTATGATGTGGGTCTTTTCCATGCCACAATGTGCTACAGTACTCAGCAATGATATACAGTATGACTGAAATAGCATTTCAGCAATGAAATTGAGCAAAGCAACATTTTGTGAAAACCATTAAGATTGACCTTTAACTTTTTATTATTTGGGCTTTTTGTTACAAGGTTTCTGTTTGAGTTTCCCCTTTCCTCCACATAAAACAACATATTTATTCATTTTTCACTTTCCTTTTGGTGCAACTTTAAATGACAAAGTTAGATATTTGTGTTTACTTCTTCTCCAACAATGCCGGTAGCACCATTGGGTCTGGGTACAGATGCTGGGTGGTTTCCAAAGGGTTCCTTTCCACAGCTGAAGCCACTTTACCAAGCCTGTTTTCACCACAGCGCACCACAGGACCTTCTGTGAGGTTGCTACACTTCCGCTGTGTGCTTCACAGTCCCTACTCACGATAACACTACGGCCAACGCTGCTGGGGGATCAAAGATCACCCCACGCCTAACAAACAGCTAGGCACTTGGCCTATCAGAAACATCTGTGAGCGGTTGGGTGCAGCTGTTGGTGCATGCCCACACCCCTCAAACCATCAGGACTCAGGCCAGATGTGGAGATCATCTCACGTAAGGTACAGATGTTTCTGTTCCTCAGAATCACCACAAGGAAAAGTAGGATGCTTTCTGAAGCCCTATTAAATTTAGACTGTTTGTGCTACACCCAGATTGGGTTCAGTGCTTTGGGATATGCCACTGGCTTGTGGCTTGTCACTATTCAGCAAGCTGATTGAAAACAGTTCTTCTTGCAAGATACTTGTGGAAAACAGAGCAAAAAATATGTTGTCTTTTGAAATGAGTGAACGTTGAACCACTAAATAACACCTAGTCTGATCCTACTGATAATACATCAGTGAGTGTGTTATAGCACCTCTTCATTCATTCCAGCTCTATCAATATACAGCTTAAATTTGGTGTTTACTGAAGTCATTTGTTTATAACGGAGCACCTCATAATGTTTCATAACCTCTGCATGTCAGACACCGGTAGCTGTTCCAGTAGATGATGGATCTCTATTGAATTCCCTTCAGTAGTCTTCAGCAGAAATTGCTGAGGTTGGATGCTGGCATTCATATATGTAATTTCTATGGGTTGTACTCATACCATAAAAGGTATGTGGTGTTCTAATGTTTGTACCTGAGGGTTTAGGCTTCATTAGGTGTTTTAGCCCTTTGCACCATAGGGGTTGGGATCATTTTTTCTGAAGCAAGTTTTTCTACAGTTCCTGGCAGTTGTTGATCAAAGCTAATTTCATCATCATTATTCACCTGATGTGTCATCAAAAAGTTACCCAGTATTCATTCACATGAACGTTCGATGAACAATTTCATCAAGTATCAAATCCTCTGGAGGGATGTAATCAGCCACACACACAGTAAAATGAAGAACAAACATATGGAACATGAAAACACAAGTTGTTCTATGCCACTGTCCAGCCTTGTGCTGACGCATTAGAATCCACTGTGGAGATGTAAAGTTAATGATACACACACATGACGATACCTATAGAGTGATTGCAGAGTTGACATATTAATGCACTGAATATGATGTTAATGCCAGACCTGAGATGGTCTGGAGAGAGTCTTCCGCTCCTGCAGGCTCCCTGTGGTGATTAGAAAAACACTTTGGTGGATATTACACCCTGTTATTCTTTCCCTCTGCTGTCTCTGCCTGTTCCCTCTCTCTGCACACCATTAAAACAACATCTCAGGCCCAGGGTCACTGAGCACGACATCGGAAGCAAAGTTTAGTGAGGTATCCTTACCGTGACCCCCTCCTCCCCCTCTTCTTATGAATGAAATGGTTTTGTTCCGTACATCAAAGAGAGGTTTTCTGTTTACATTGGCTTTTACTTTCTGTATATCTCTTCCTCAAGTTTTCCCCTGTAGTGTAAGCACGATGGGTTAGAGACTTCTTATATGATTGGTGGGTTGTGATAACATCAATACCACAATGCCCTAGAAAGGCATTTGATTTTAGTCTCCAATTTAGATGGTCTTGCATTCTTGAACACACAGTCCCACATCTACCCTGCCATTGCTGTCTCTGTGTCATCAGTCTGTCTTCAGGCTGCCTGGTGGTCTTTAAAAGAGGTTTAATATGGAACGTATAACCATGCCCCTATAACCATACAGCCTCTCAATCGAAGGGAATGGTTTCCCTTCACAAGATAACATTCTAGGGCCTTTGCTGAACTCTGCCCTTATTAAACCCAGTGAGGTCCCAAACTCCAAGTTTTCAGTCCAGATTGAGGTCAGTACTCTGTTTTGGGCCAGCATTGGCAGGTAAGGACGAGAATTAATAGAATTTTTTAACATCAGTCCACAGATGTGATTTAGCAGCACCTCTTGACATTGATAAATCACCCAGACCCTTTTCTGTGAGAGCACAATGTTTTGATTATGAAGCAAGGTCTTTATCTACAGAGGGTATGGAGGAAATAATCCTTGGAATGTGAGCCAAACTTTTTAATTGCTTTAGACTTGTTGTTACTTCTTTCCATGCTAATGAAAAGGGGACTTGGAGTACATGGGTCAGAAGTCATTAAATGATAAATTGTACATTTTCATTATAAACATAGACCCAATTTTCTGTGTCTAAGCTCCATCCAATTACATTTTGGGTCAAAAGGACCACTTCGATATCCTACCTCCTGTGTCACATTTTCCCTATTTAACATGCATACACCCAACAGTATATGACTCCATAGTCAGGCACTAATCTACGTGTGGACTTCATTTTTACTAGACAGTGACAATGGCAGTGGCTCAAAACATATATATTTCTCCAAAAAGGTTATTTCCTCATTTATTTCATAGATGACTTCAGAATTGAAGTTTAGTGCAAAATTGTTATGTATGAGTCATAATTGTCAATCCATGAAAAACCTGAGATTAAGTCAAGCTCTCTCAAGGTGGGTATTGAACTTAGACATGGATGCAACTTGTGTCTTCTGTTATGGATAGGATATCATGGTGCCGAGGTCTGAAGGGTGTCCAGTTCACTGAGATTAGGGTCTCTGCTATTTGCAGATGATGTTGTCCTTTTGGCCTCATTGGCCTGTGATCTCCAATGAGCACCTGGAGACTCATCCATGGCACATGACTGGACAACATTGGCTTTGAGGGATTTATGAGTAAGGGTAAAAAGGATCATGGGACTGACCACTGGATAGGAGCAGCAGCTGCAGTATTGGACAAAGAGAAAGCTGAGCTACAAAGCAAAGCTCTCGATTTACTAATCAGTGTTCATTCCGACCCTCACCTATGATCATGAGCTTCGGGTAGTGATCTAAGAAGGAATGGAAAAGGCTGAAATGAGGTTCCTCTGCAGGGTCACTGTCCTCACTTTCTGTGACAGGGTAAGGAGCTCAGCGATCCAGGAAGTGAAGCCATTGCTCCTCTGCATTGAGAGGAGCCAAATGACATGGTTTGGGCACCTGGTAAGGATGTGCCCCAGGGGTCCTTCTGGAGGTGTACCAGGCACGGTCAACTGGGAGGAGACCCCGGGACAGACCAAGGACACACTGGAGGAACTATATTTTCCAGCTGACCTGGGAGTGCCTTGGGATCCCCGAGGAGGAGCTGGAGGGAGTTGCTGGAAGAAAAGGACGTCTGGGTTGCTTTGCTTCCTGCCACCACAACCCTGACCTGGATAAATGGTAAGAAGATGGATGGATGGATGGAGAAACACCTATGCTCTTGTGATGCTGCATTGGGGATTTCATTTTCGTGTTCAGTGGCAGGAAAACTGTTAATTGCTATATTATTTGTGATATTGCTATCAAACTTTTAACTTGTTGTGGAAATGAATCTATTTTTTCATGTGATTAGGGGCTTTTACATGTCACATGCATACCACTATACCTGTACATTTGAGACTTGAGGAAAACCTCCACTGTGGCACCACAATACAACTCATTAATTCAGTCAGTCATTCAATTAATCCTTTTCCAGGTTGTGGGAGTCTTGAGTCTACACCAGCATGCATTGGGCAGAGGGTTTTCAGTCAGAAGCAGTGATTCTAACTGACCTATGAACTTGGTGACATGCAGAAGCCATGGGCTGTGACTGTCTCCCATCTTGTGCTTCTCTCACACTACTTTGATCTTACGACTACTTTATCTTTTTTTACGACATAGCCTGACCATTTGTTAATTACTTGGCTTCAGGCATTGGCTCTAGGTTCTTGAATTGATGAGTCATGAATGAAATTACTCCCTCTGCCTCAGGCTACGGATTTAGGTTCAAAACCTCAGCCGAATCATCAAAGGGCAAATAAGGGATGTGGCTACTTACTATATCTGAGGTTACAAAATGATTCCTCTCACCATTAAAATGATTATATATTCATCTCTAATTTCTGATCTAAAACTTGGTCAGTGTATTTTTAGTTGTGGGCTTAGCAGCCGGTTTACAGAGTGCTACTGATTACAGTGTTTGTGCAGACCAAAGCACATATGGCTTTGACGGTATAACAGCTCTCTTCATGCACATCTGTGTATGACTAATACTGAAGCATTACAGGCTGATGTGGGATCTTCCCATGGGCCATGTATTTATTAGATTTATTCTCCATCACCTTTATACCCCATCTCTCTTCTTGAGATGTTCTATGGTTTGCTATGGCTTTATTATTTTGCTCCTGACGTTCATCTATAATGTTTCCCAAGATGGGTTTATTTTACACTATAGGCTGTGTTGCATGCTACAGCAGATTTCACTTGGGATATTTAAGGTCAGAGATTATGACTGACCACTTGTCCAGACTTCAGAGAATGGATACACTTGGCCAGAGCTGTCTGCTGTTGCCTTTTGATGTCACTGTATTACCGAGATTCTCACAGTATGAATATCAACTGAGCTCAGGTGTCATGATTCCTGTATTCTGCAGCTGAGCCTGGCTAATGCAAAATGGAAGGATTTATCACTGGAAGACTACGCCCCAGGACCATATACAAGAGAGACATTGAGGCCCAATGAGAGTAATTTATTTTTATAGGATTTATTGAACATAAATGTTAACCATTCAGATCATGTAAGTGCCAAAGAGGAAGCCATCTTAGTGCTTTTTCATATAACTTGGTAAATATTTCCAGTTGGTTCCTCATTTTGCTGGATGTTTGCTTTTGTACTACCCTTAACTGGAGTAAAATGAGAAGCCATTGCTGTGATTTATTATGAGAGGCAATCTGAGCAGTATTTTGGTTAGGCTCCTTTGGGGATAGGGCACGATTACAACATGATATTGCCCATACATAGCTTGCCATATCTTATGTGAAACAGCTATCACACTTTTAACCAGGATTCTTGTGGAGAACTATATTTCATTGTGTGTTTTGGGGCTTTCACCTGTCACATTTTAAAACTTTTTTTGTGTAAATACAGCACCCATCTTTCCATGCAAAATTTGGCATTTCTCAAAAACAACCTTTCCGTGATACCGTTCCACATGATACCTTTCCACATGCACCAAAAATAAAGGAAAAATTAACATGTGAGAATGATCAGTGCTCCTTTTGTAATGTAAAGAACAGACTTGTTTTATTCTCATGGCAGAGTACAAAAACTATGCACATTAGAGACTTGAGAAATTTGAATTACTGCAAATTTATGACAGTCACGGGATGAACAGACACAAGTGTAGTGGGCCATAGCATAGGATGTTGACTCTACCAGGCTGCTGTGGAAAAATCTGGGGCATAAATATGAGGTTTTAAACAGCTTCCTTTCCTTTCCGTCATCACAACTGGGAGCTGTTGAGGGATGGTCTTTTCTTAATTGTCCAAGAAGACATAGATTTCCAGTACACAACTTCCTCAGAAAATGGCCTGATACACTTGACCTTTTATCCCATATTCCCATGGAGTTTTCTACTCGTAGTTGAATGATGATGACAGCGGCACTTCCTTCTTCAGCTCTGCACCTGGTCGATAGTCTCTGGATGCTGGGATCCACACAGTTCTTGGGAAGGGATCCAGTCTCTGCTTGATACATACTGCACATTCAGTTGTACAGAGGCACAGTCATTACAACCAATGATCAGCATTGTCACTGATTTCTGCAAGACTCTAAGGACTTAAAGCTAAAATTGCTTTGACCTTAGCAGCAATCAATAATATCATGATGATTCAAGTCAAGAACTTTATTTGTCACATACGCATACAGGATGTGTAGTGAAATGAAAAAGTGGCAATGCTCACGGGATTGTGCAAAAAACAAGTTTCAAAAGAAAAAACAGTATTTACAGTAAAAAACAAAGCACACTATTTACAATACGTATCAAAATATAAAATGTAAAATATAACTCTTGTGTGATTATAAGTGTGTGTCTATGTGTGTGTGTGTGTGTGCGTGTATGTGTGAGTGTGAGTGCAAAAGAGGGGCAGTGTGTGGTGATTGGTGGGGGCCCTGGTGAGGTGATGATGATATAAAATGAACTCCCATCTCTCTATGTGGCAGAACTTGATCATTGTGAATTCTACACAAATTGTTGATCTCCATCATGCTATCGTGCACTCACTGGTGGATGTTGTTTATCATTTCATGAGTTTTATAATC
>OOFE01009278.1:62105-73368 GCA_900323365.1 Monocentris japonica | reverse complement strand
TCTTCAGGAGAAACAAATTCAAAAATAAACCAAAAACTATCTCTCTCTCTCTCTCTCTCTCTCTCTCTCTCTAGAAAACAACTCTTGGTAGATCCTGTGTTGCCTTAAGGTGTGGTGTTGTTGTAGTTCCATTTGGTGAATCAAAGAAGTTACGAAGGGATCCAGCATATCTTCGCTCCTCACAGGGGTAAAGTGCTTCCTTTCTTCCCGGAGAGTTTGTGGTGGTCTGTTTGAACTCATCTGAACATCATCTGTATCTTTCCTTCAGGATGTCAGACAGCAGAATACAAGGAATTTAACACTGGTGGCTTATAGGACGGGGTACTGTGCGTGGTGATTTTTTTTATATCCAGCAATGAACATGCTTTTCACAACTAAATTGAAATTGTCAAAACCCAACACTTTAAACTGTTTACCCTGTGTATGCTGCCAGCAATTGTAGCACAATTGCACCTTGTTTGGATTTTGTGTAGCGAGCAGTTTCATTTCATACTCACTCAGTATTCACTGGGAATGAATGAAAGAAACTTGAAAGGCTTTTCGGAGGATAAATGGACCCCCCTCTCAAATGGTGGCTGGAATAGACCAATCACAGATTGTCCAAAACTCTGCAACTAGGCAACCATGTTTTCTGGACTGCAACCCCGGAAAATAATATAGGTCATCTACAACTTCCACAATGCTGCTGACATGATAGTTCATTTAATTTGAAAAGTATAAAAAAAAAAAATAAAAAAAAAAAATTAAAGTGTAAATGCTTAGTTGCGGTGAATTTCCTGTTGTGGGTTGGGCAAGGGATTGAGAACACAGTTTTGTCTCTGCATCTGCTCCATAAGGAACTGTTTACCAGTTCTAACTATTCAATCCTGTTTCTTGTTATGTAAATGTATGCTCATGAGCATGACCACATGGATCATGTGACCCTTCGACGATTTGTTGGCGAAGTCGGCAGCTGTGAGGGCTGATGCCTCCCCCCTAGATCCAAATAACTGGCAAAACAGCATTCCTTGCATGTATGTACTTTATGGGGTGCATAACCACAACAAATAATAAAAGCCTACTGATATCTTCAGCAAGACAATCAGTGCATGGACCATCAATGTAGTGGCATTGCTCAGATTCCTGTGGAGTGCAATGAGACTGACACTTCATGAGGCCACCACAGACATGCGCTGAATGCAGGCTGCATTGTTGTAGTGCATCCCCATATGGGCCTGATTTTTAAGGGGGTTAACCAGAAATATATTTACAATTCTGTTTTTCTCTTCTTCTCTTTCTCTTCTTATTATTTACAGATTTGTACATCAAAGAGTTGTACAGCTGCTGCAAATGTTTATTCACTTTTCCAATTTTTCAATTATCACTTGTCAATCTGTTGATGATGATCCCGATTCACAGGAGGAAATGGTTTAGGCGTGCAACCAGAGATGATTGAGGTCGTTCTATTTGGTCCCAATACCATAAATAACAGAATGTAATTTATTAGAAGGTGTGGTTCATTTTGATTGGTTCTTCCTGTGGAACACACTAAAAACTTCACACCAGCCAAAGAAAATGATCATAGCAAGTGATGCATGGCTGATGAAAATAGTTTCCATGGATATTTATTATTTCAGTGCATCCTGTTCCTCCTCTGTGTGATACTCTGAACAGGTTCCCCTTTTAGGCGTACTGGCTGTGATCTGGCCAGGACGTGAAGCTGTTCAGTGAGGCTGCCTTGGTGAAGAAAGTAAGGAATTCACTCAAGTAGCTCTGTGCTGACCCTGAAGCCCTGATGGTGATTGTTCATTTCTGTGCCAAGGATTATTGCCATGGTGTGTTTCAAAATGATGGACCAAGTAGAGTCAACACTTTTCAAAACTGTCTGAAGTGACAGCATTGTGAAGTGTGGAGTAATGGGATTAGTGGTTTTATTCTCTCTAGTTTTTTTCTTCCCTTAGAGAAACATTTGCTTGAGCAATTTAATTGTTTTGGTTTGGGATTCCAGAGCCACCCTTTCAATGCAGTGCATTCCAATCCTCAACAACATAATGCATTCCAGGAGAATAAAGGTGATCTCCATCAGAATTAGCTAGAGTCCCTACAATGTCAGAGGAATTTTGTCATACAAGGGAAAGACATGCTGGACCTTTTGATTGATAGTCAATTAATTAGAGAGTATTCATACTGGACAGGGCAAAAAGTGAGGGTTTGCTGTGGTGGGTCTCACTGTTATTAGCTAGACTGAGATTAGCTGGACAAGAGGGCCGAGGTGCAACTGATCCTGTCTGATTTGATATATTTTCTGTCTTAACCCTCTAAACCTTCTCTATACCTGTATAGGTAAAACTGATGTGGTTGGGATTTTGACTTTACATGTGTAGTTCTAATTTTAAATGATAGTAGAGATTTCAATTATCTCAATGATGTAAAAAATGCCATGCTAGCTAAGAGGGAAATTCAGCCCGAGACATACCATTTGTTAATGGCAATAGTATTCCAGTTTAAAAAGACCTGACATTTGGAAGATTCACATCATAATTGGTTAATGATATTAATCTCAGAATATCTCAGAAAAAAATATTTTCTGTAGTTATGAATCTATTTACGGTTGGAGTGATGAATGTATTAAATTCACCTTTAAACAGTAAAAGCATCCATGTTTTCAGTGTCTCCCAGTACATCACACTAAAGGTGCATCTCCCAGCAAAAGAAGTCCTTTCCTGCTGATAGCTGGAATTATTTTCACAGTTGGCAGGTGTGACATTGTGCTGAATCTTTTTAGCAGAGGACAGTTCCTCTCCTCTACTTACAAGTAGGCTTAAGGGAAAATAGCACTCTTACCGATTTTTTTTGCTCATTTCTATCATTTCTCCGGTGCTCCTGAGATTGTTGTGAAGACCTCTGGAGCAGTTCAACTCTGCAGTTCAAATGTAGTTACAGTCACATTAACTGTTCATAGGAGCCTATTTGGTTTGTTCTCATTCAGCCTTTTGTATTTGAGGTCAAAGAACCAAGCTAATGGAGACAATTACAAACACTTTTAACTATAGACAAGCCCACAGGTTTAAAATGATTCACCAACTCATGTCCTAGTAAATTCCTGGACTCTAATCAAGCATAACCTTAACCCAAACTAATGCTGATGCATGAAGAATTAGTCTTACACAGAATTTGGGGATTTTACAACAGCCTTAGCTTGGAACCTCTCACTTCTCTGCTCTAAAACCACCTCTTCTCAAATGGCTGCATCATCATATTGGCAACCTGCTGGTTCGATGGTGAAGACAAACACATTCCAATCCAGTGGCCTGTGGTCCCGACCAAAGGAAGGGTTGAATGTAACATTAATGCTCAGTTGATGGACAGATTTGCTGTTTAAAAACAAAATATGTGGGAGAAAAGCAAAGGGGTTCCTCGCTTTGTCCTCAGTGTAAGCAAGAGAAAGAGACAACATTGTTGTGGTTAGTCAGATTTGTTTAACCTTTATTTATCCACAAAAAGATTTGCAGAGTATGCAGGGGTTTTTACAGCATTGCCCTGCTTCACATTCATACAGTTACAATTACGCTCAGTCACACCTGGGACTTACAAAGCACAACCACAGTCTATCGGCCACAGAGCAGCTCCAGTGAAGCAGTCAGGGGTGAAGTGCTTTACTCAAGGACCCTAACCCTAACCCTCAACTGGAGTTGTTCAGGAAGAGGCGAGCGCTGCTTATTCATTCTCTCTGCACAGGTTCTCCCATTATGAGATTTTGCAAACTTATACCGTTTATTCTATTTGACTGTGGAAATACGATCTCCTCCTTCAGTCTTGTGTGTCTATGTGACCCTCGCTCAATACACCGATCAGCCATAACATTAAAACCTTTCAGCGATGGACAGGGGTCAGCATGGGCACTCTGACCGGCCTGCGGCTACGCAACCCCATACGCAGCAAGCTGCGATGCACTGTGTGTTCTGGCACCTTTCTATCATAGCCAGCATTAACTTTTTCAGCAATTTGTGCTACAGTAGCTCTTCTGTGGGATCGGACCAGACGGGCTAGCCTTCGCTCCCCACACGCATCAATGAGCCTTGGACGCCCATGACCCTGTCACTGGTTCACCGGTTGTCCTTCCTTGGACCACTTTTGGTAGGTACTAACCACTGCATACCCTTGTCAAAGTCGCTCAGATCCTTACGCTTGCCCATTTTTCCTGCTTCCAACACATCAACATCAAGAACTGACTGTTCACTTGCTTCCCAATATGTCCCACCCCTTGACAGGTGCCATTGTAACGAGATAATCAATGTTATTCACTTCACCTGTCAGTGGTTTTAATGTTGTGGCTGATCGGTGTATGCCATCATGCTACCAGGCCAGGGAGATTCAAATCAAGGAGAGCTGTGATAATAAATTGAGACATTAAGAAATGGTCCATAGTGCTATATACTGTATATGACCACTAGGTTGTGGCTACAAAAGCTGAATGATTGCGGATATAGACCAACTAATGAGCAGCAGAGTCTCAGAAGAACAGACAAACTGTGATATCTCAAAGACAAGTATGATAAAGGCCAATGGAAACAAATATTTCCTTTTTTCTCTGGTATCACATGGTAGCGGAGACAGAAAATAATAAAGTTAGCAGGCGTCATAGAGAGTGTTGACCCAACAAGAGCAGAGCAACGGTAGGATCGCTTCCGCAGGCTCTTGGAACCGAGGATCTTTCAAATATATATAAATCAGCCCCTTTCATGTATTTTAATGCCTCTGCAGGCAAAACGAAAGAGACATATTGGATTTGTGTGGATCGTGTAAACCAAATATTTACCCAGGGTTTATTATAGACTGTTAATACACTTGATCTATTTTTAGGTTAAACAATTTGTTGGCCCTCAGAGCAACTACAGACTATTAGCACTAGATACCACTATGAGTCTACCCAAGGTTGTTGAACAATCCCCGTTATTGATATCTTATTGTATTGAATTTAGAAATAACATGAATCTGTTGGCATTGCTTTCCGTGTCCACTCTAGGGTGTCATCAGGGCGATTTTTATGTTTTTTCTTTCCTTGGAAGATTTATTGTTGCAATTTTTGCAAGTCAGGAAGTAGTAGTACCATTAAACAGAAAACTATAAAAGTGCTTTTACATCATGATTAAGCAGAAGATGACAAAGAGCTGCTACTCCAAGAATGATATGCAACCAAATGAAAACCACCTGTGCACCTAATTTCTAATATACCTTGGAGAAGATCACACACTATACAAGTCTACATATGTGGACACACACACACACACACACACACACACACACATACATACAAATGATACTTCATGCTCTACAACTAGTGCATGGACTGAACTGAGGTGAAGTGTGCAAAGTACTGCATGGAATTTGTATTTTTAAGATTTGAAACATTTGAAAGGAAGTGAGCGGGCATCTATCTTCTGAACTTGCCTCATTCTCGCCTTTTTCACGACCATTAAAAATAACATTAACCAAACCAAAGCTCACATTTCCTCAAAACGCACCACAGTCTGGAGGAAATGGTCTACCCGTGCTTCTGGTTAGTGTTTTGTCTCAACAAAGCCCACACTAGATCTCTGCTTAAGCACTGTGCTACCCCAATCTAATATTGTACAGGGGAAACAGGGTCCACAAGTTATACCTTTCCATTGGGATTTAGTTTCAGACAGGGCTACAGTGAAACAGCAAGGTGCAAGGCACTCTCATACACCTCTTGCTTTCAGTATAGGGACATTTAATAACTACTGCGGGGAAGAATGACCACTCATTCAGCAGATTGGGTAACAACTAATGTGTACACCAGTTTTATGTGCACATTTGGCATAATTCAGACATTAATAATAACACTTTGTGCAGTTTTGTGCAGTTTGATATTAGGACAAAAATAACAGATACAAAAGAAAAGTGTTTTTTTTATTCATGCTTGTACAAGTAAAGTCAGAGTGTCTCTAGTACTCTCATGTTTTTTTTATTCCTGGTTATGAACTCCTTAACCAAATATTTTCAATGTACTTTGTGTGTCAGCACTTTAAGTTCCTATCATCTCTGACTCCTTTAGCAGAACCAATTGTTTTTGTTCTCCCAAAGGTCTTGATAAAATCAGCGTCCATGCTGTAAAAGGCAGACCTCTAGCAGTGTTGCATGTCACCTACCATGTGCTTCAAAACAAATGCAAACAACAATAAAAACTTCACTTGAGTGCAGCAGACACAACGCAGAGTTTTGGCTCAGTCCTCCAAGGGTAGATTACATGAGCATGTCATGCTGCACAGTACAAATCTAATGACAAGAAAAAGATCATAAGAAAATCATAAGATAGTAAGACAAGGTTTTTCAGTTTTCCAACATATTAATATTGCATGCAGCAGCTAGATAAATATGGTCTTAAATGACTACATTTACACTGGAACTAGGAGTGTATGCATCAGACATACCCAATCTTATTTTACCGCATTGTTTGAAATCAGTTGAGGTGCCATATTTTTTCCCTGGTTGATATGAATTCCTCTGCCAAAGGGGCATGTCGCACACTTAGCTTTAATCTTGATTAATCTCGATCTGTTTATTATTTCTTCCATGGACTTTCAGTGGGGCTAAAGAACCCAAGCTCTCTGGTTTCCCCTCTAATCCATGGTCAAATGTCATTAAAATAGCCATCACAGAAAAATTACCAAGACCGCAAACTTGTGATGTGGACAACATCTAACCTCAAAGTGGAATTGCAGATTTCTCCACCATTACAGCACCTTGCTTTTACATTCAGGCTCCTCTATGACTCACAGTAATAGTTAATACACTCTCACTCTTAACTGATGGGAATGAGGCATTAACGCTGGTGGGTCATATGCACAGGCTCAGGGATGGAAAAAAGAAAAAAAAGATCTATTGGAAGTGTGATGTGGCGTTGGGTAAATTTAACGAGGATAAAGTTTTAAGACGGAGAAAGCAAAATCAGAGTTTGAGATTTTGCCTTTTTTTTTTTTGGAACTGTACTGCTGCTTCTACATGGGCAACAGATGGTCCTCTGATCTACACTACAGTACCTACTCAGCTTGTTGTCGTTTCTTTAACTAAAAACATGCATGAGGCTGACAATTTTACTGCCCCGACATTTACAGTCAGTATGTCTATTTGATCAAAGGACAGTGGATAACATTTTGTCTGGTAAGAATAAGTGCTGTCAACATGATATTGCCAATGAAGTTACATCTTGATAAGACATAAGGGATGTTTATCATTCACTTGCTTAAAAACACACTGTAACATGCTTCATAGAATGTGAGTGCATTTCCTAACTTGATAAGAATATGAAACAGCCCTACATGTTATCGGATAGAGGACAAGTACTTCAAAACAAGAAATCCTTTCTCTGTACTCGATACTACTATACGTTGCACTACACCTCATCCCAGTTTGTGTACCCTTTAAGCATTATCTTGTGCATGAATTGTGGAGCCGTTTAATACTATTTCACTCTTTAATATCCTCTTGATCCTTTACACTCTTAAAACACAGTACGCAGATGTGCCAAAAGGACATGGCCAAGCACAAGGTTGTTTTAATTGATGCTGTCTGGCTCAGATAGTCAGAATAGGTGACACTAAAATGTATGGGGACACAGATGACATGGATGCTCGTCCCTGTGGTAGGAAAGCTGTAGGCTATATTCTCCTAAAAAGTTGAGAGTCAGCTTGACACTGAACATGTGTGTGTGTGTGTGTGTGTGGGTGAGTGCGTAGGCATGTGTGTGTGTGATTTTGTTTCCATTGCTGTGCTGTCACAGTAATAATGAATAGCTGCCAGCGCTGGAACTCTTTCCACTGGTGATTCACAGAGTAAGTGTGGAACGACATAACTAGGTTGCTTGGGGTGAAAAGCTATACCTAGCAAAATTTTGAACCCTGGAAGAGATGACAGTGGCCAAACTTTTTGCAAAGTTACATTTTTCTTAATCTGCACAAAGAAAATGATGCAGTTTCCGTGCCAGTAGTGTTCAAGCGCCTAAGACTAAAAAAACAAGATGATCATAGTCTCCATCTTTTGCAAATGTTTTTTTGGCAACTGTGTCCAAATTTGGCAGTGTTTTTGGTGCCACATCTGTCTATGATGACACACAAGTGGCGATGAGCACAGCATATTACTTAATTTTGTTCAGTCAAGGCTGAGCCAGTGTTTTCAAAACGTGTTGTATGTGATGACAACAACTACAAGTGATAAACCACAAACAGCAATTCAATTAAAGCAAGATGATGCATTGCATGAGTCTAGCCCTCTAGCTCAGCTGTTGACACAGCATGGCTCCTTTTCCATCCCCTTGTTCATGAGTTCTAACTTTCAGAGCTTCCAGTGATGGATAGCACAAGGAAGCGAGTCAAGGCTACGGCTCCAGCGCTGTTAGAGATAAAAGTGGAGCTCCTCCTGGAACTTGACAGGAGATGTAACATGCTCCTTTCAAAGAGTCACAAGATGTGAGGAAAAGAGAGGGGATGTGTTGTCTCGGGCTCTGCGGCTCCCTTTCTAGAACACTGTCTGTTTTTCTAGAACGACATGAAAAAATATCCTCATCCTCATTTTTGCCTTCCAGCATCTGAAACATTCTGTGCTCATAATACCTGGGCTTACTCGTGATAATGGAGGTCATTGCCTATATATTGATTATGGTCAGGTTCACTGAGGCACCTGGGAGCTGGAACATCATGGTAGAGTGCAAGAGATGAATAAACTGGACCAAGATGTGCATTGTGATGCATTACAAGCGGTTTATAAGCCCACTGGAAGCATAGATCAACGTTTTTTTACAATATAGTCATCAGAAAAATCATAATATCATGTTATTACCTATCACAGTTGCCCAACAAAGCATTCTACCTCTATAGTTTTAGCACATTGTGTTTCTGATGTCTGGTTGTAATAATTATCATTCACTCACAGGGTACAGTCTTTAATTTCATGATTTGACTTGAAGTGTTTACACAGTAGAATTTACACCGTTGCCCCTACCACCTATTCCCATGAAGGTTTTTCTTCACAGTGACAAATATCAGAATATGTGAGATCACAGGAACCTAAAACCACAGAACACGTGTCCCGCATATCAGGACAATACAACAATATTTTCCCACACTTTACCAAACTTTTTTGTGCAAATTCCAAACTTTCCAAGCCCTGGAAAATGACCAAATTCTTTTTTTCCATACATTTTTTCCAGACAGCCAGACCTGTTTGGGAACCCTGTTTGATGGGGTCTTATGAGCACCACTTCAAGCAACGTTACTGATTTACACTTCCCTTTTGCATAGGATGGTGGCACCAAAGTTCAGAAATAACCTGGCCTCCCTTCAGTGGCTCCTTCTGGCCCAGCAGCCAGCAGCAGCTCACCAAAGAAGAGAACAGGAGGGTGCACTTCTTCACGTGTTGAATAAATTAGTCCGATCTGGAAGAGGGACGTCCACGGTTCAGCCCACGGTGTTCGGTTTCAGTCGGCGTGCTGCAGCAGTGTGTCTGCAACCAGACAGACAGTGGATGCCGATAAGTTGATAACATCCACTGGAAGAAGACGTCAGGGAAGTTACAAAGGACACAAGTTTGCAATTTTACTTTTAATCTTCCGTCGGGCAAGAAATAGGAAAGAAACAAAAGGGGATTTTGCACATAAAAAAGTGGAACGGGAGAAATCTCCCCCCTGAAAAAAAAAACAACACTCGCAAAGGATATCACTTTTTCTTTTATCTGAAATGGATATAATTTACACTTTTGACTTGGACTCCATAAGGGAATAATAAGAAGAATCTGGCTTTCTGCAGCTTGGCTTGTCTTCTCAGAGACAGAGGAAGGGAACAGATGAATGTGAGTCTTCATCACAGCATGACACAGATCTCTCGGTTCGTAACTTGATGCGATTAAGTTATCCATCAGTGTAATTGCAAATGCAATTTATCTGAAGAAGGCGCGATTATTTCCTCAATTCTATTTGCCTATCATACTTTGCAACTTTTTGAAAATACACTCGTGTTCGCGCGCGTACACACACACACACGCGCACACACACTGCTCAACTCAAAGCATATGATTGTTTTAGAAATCACAAATATGTATGATTCCTTGCTGAATTATTCTTCCATTGCATTGAGTGCAGCCACAACACATAACACAACTCCTCGCGACGTGGACTAGTACCTTCATTTTTCTAGACCAGTCTTCATCTCTTTGAAGCTTGAAGACTTAGGTTTTGATAATGAATGAACAGTTCTGTTGTTTTCATTGCGACCATTTGACCCATTTACCTTTAAAGGACACCAGAAGCAATGCCAAAAGCAGCACTCATTCCAACCCCTCCTACCAAGTTAGATAAAAGGAAAACAGACCTAAAGAAAAAACACTATAATATTCCTTTAGGGACTTCTGGTGTGTCTGTGATAGCTTACTTACAGTGACCTCATCTCCTAAGGTGTCACTATAATACCCCTCTGATTTTCCTATACGATATTTGTAGTGTCTAAGGTTTTCCTGTAATATTTGTGTATGACTATAGGGCTTTTCGCAAGGGATAGTACAACTCAAACACACCTTCACTTGCATCCATACTTTGAAGAGCAGTCGTATATTTCACTTGGATGTCGTGTCACACGTTTTCTGGCCCCTATGAGACATTCCTCTCAAATTGGTTAATCTGTGGAATCCCATTGTGTGTCCGGTTGGTGGTGCTGCGCCTTTGTGCCTCTCTCTTTCTCCGGTTGACCACATACCAAATGATCACCCGCACGTTGGGGTAGTTAGTTTTTTATTATGTTGGGAGGCTAGTGTCCATTGACCGTGAATATGTGTTCCTTTCTCTCAATTAACGAATTAATCAAATCTCCACTGGGTTCCATCACTACACACTTTGGTTGTAATTGTGATGGTTGCTATGGCACAACGGCGCAATTACGCAGCTTCCAGCCTTTTTCTGACTTTAGACACAAGGAGTGCAAGCCCCTCCTTTCATTTTTCTCTCCGCCCACTCATCAATTTAAACACAACCCAGGAGTCTTCTCCTGGTTGTAGTTACATGTGTGATATTCAAAAGTATATAACTGAATAACGAATGCTTAAACTAACCGGAAAACGATTTCTAATACCCTGATCAGATTTTTATTTTCATCATATTGCCATTTATTTACTTGACATGGGAATGGATTGAGGCATGATTTAGAATCATCTCCGATCATTACACCATAGTATGACATATTGCAGTTTCTGGATTGAGTTAAAATGTGTAATTTAC
>OOFE01009278.1:24834-62085 GCA_900323365.1 Monocentris japonica | reverse complement strand
AAAAAAAAAAAAAAAAAAACACCCCCCCCCCCCCAAAAAAAAGCAAAATGGATGGATAAAACCATAATCTGGACCTTCACATCTTTTATGACTATCCAAGGATTATGTCATAAACTCTTGGCTCAGTATATGATGAAGTAATCATTTCACTACTCAGGTCTTTGTAGCTCACATATGCTGTTGATGAAGCTAGTTTTTCAAATTCTTAAAAAGAATGAAGAGCACAAGATATGTTTCCCCCAGGGTTCGCCACAACAACACCGCCCAAAAAGTTTCTTGCTGCCGTACTATGCAAGTTCCTAATTTTGTCTGGCTGTATTTGCTATGGTTTTACTGGTCTCCTCGTCCTGTTGTCATCAGCGAATCATGTCAATTGCCCCAAATCACACAGCAGTGGAGCATGTGATCTCAAGACCATTGAGACCTTCATACCAGAGACCAGAACTGCTAATTGAAAAAGTACTGATGCTGGAAGCAGAAAGCTCTTCTAAACACCAATCCTGGCCTCTTCAGAAGGATGACATGGGATGGTACACCAATTGAGTTTAACTTTGACCTGGGTTGTTGCTATGTTGTCAAAACATTCCTTTCCTCCCTGTTACTGTAACCTGATGCACATGTGTTTTTAATGATGCAACCGCTTGCACGGCCAACGCAATATCAGATGGTGTCTTCTTCAAAGACATGAGGTGTGTGTTTTTTTATCCAGAACATCTTACACAAACAGCTGAACTAACCCATGCTGCTCCTGGTATGGGAAAGAGATGAACCTGCTTGTCCTTGACCCTCAAAAACCATCAGCTCACCATGAAAGAGGAGCCAGTGTGTTTTCCCAATACTGTTTGTTATGGCCTGGAAGTGCACGCACATCTGAGGCCTGTGATGGCTTTTCCTGGCCTCTTACATGCCAGGAACTGAAGCTCCAACGACTAATGCAGGGCACAGAAATGTGACATTTGTGAGAGGCGGCAGTCTGGCAAACATTCAGAGCTTTTTAGTTTGCTTTGTGCTATGCCTGTCATCCTCATGTCCAGTCAGTCTGCAATTCTGTCTGAGGTTTCCATTATTGAGTCTCAGGCACCCTGGCATGTTCTCCACTCTTATTGACTGCATCGCTCCAAAGCTCAGATGTTTTATTTGAATTAGCTGGAATCATGACATGGAATTAGAGGCTCATTTTACGTTGTGTGTCACCATAGTCCAGAGTTTCCCTCTTGGCATGGTAAAATGCTTTGGAAGGACAAATATGTTTTTATTAAAGTAATGAAATTGAATTGTATTATATGCCAACATGGCAAGTCATTTTGAAACTTTTGCAGCAGCACAATTAAAGAAATGTTTCAAATGGTTTAGGATCATATTGCATTGAATTGGGATTAATATCAAACCCGTGTTTCATATTTCTATACGTCAGATATTTATCACTACAGGAAAGCGTAATATTTCATTCACATGAGAGCATCTCAAGTACAATGCACGATCATAGCTTATGATGATTAAATAATTACTCTATGGCAAAAAATCCCAAGATAGACTTCACAGATGAAACAACCTGGCTCGGCCATCTATGTATATTTGATCTGTGGCAAAACTGCTGCAGTAATTATAATGTTTGACAGTCTTTGTCTTTTATTGCAGATTGTTTCTCCCTATATTTCCATTATGTAAGGACTTTGGTACCCCTCTTTGTAATGGAAGCACTGTCTTACGGAGGAAGGCAGCAGCATTGTTTGTGTATCTTCAACATTTTCCAACCCAAGGCCTCCTCATCATGACAGTAGTGCAACAAAGACAAATGCTAGTTTCCAGAAACAAACAAGCACAATATAAATAGGTGAATAGATTTTCACCTATGATGAAAAACAAATGGCTGAAATATCTTGCCAAGCATGCTCTAGACTACAGTAGGTAGACAGTTTGTGCTGTCCTGGTCTTCTCAGCATTCACTGTTGCCAGGGATTTTGCTGCTGAATCTAGTCATGTTTGCAAAGTACCCAGAATGATCTCCACTGAATTCAAACAGTGGTTTCATTCTGCATGTAAATCCAAGAAACCTTGGACTTAGACGGTTGACTTATTTTAGAGGATTCAAGGAAAACTGGGTCAGTGCTATCCTTACTGCTAACAATTATGTGTACATGACATGTCAAACATGCACATGATTATTTGGACAAATATCCTCAGTAAAGATTTTGAGACGCGTATAAAATGTTTTTGGTCTTTGCTAAAGATGCATGGGGCTTTGTTCTCCAGCAGTTACATCATCTTAACAAAACTCTTCACAAAAGGATAACTACCAGTAATCTAGGACAGTGATGCAAAGAGAACACATTTGAATCCAACCCACAATGGGGTTGGCATACTAAAAACTCAACAGTTTTCAACCATCAACAGCTGTACTGAACTTGGGGAAAAGCAATCGTTTTCCAGATTGCTCTTCCCTGAAGCCCTAAGCTATTCTGTATTCCCTGCTGACATGTGTAAAACTCATCACAAATAGATTCTTCCCTTTTACATCATGACTTCACACAGATTTTTGATCAGACTACCTACCCTCTTTTAGTCCTACATACATGAAACTCCAGGTTAGGTGGAGAGGGTGGGTGGATAGGTGGGTGGATGGATGAGTCTTGAGTCGTATTTAACATTATATTTTATTTAGGTCTTGCGTCTTATTTAACGTGTGTCTTTTATAACTTCATGTCCTTCCAACCTGGCATTGCGCAATCAGTCTACTGGACTGTGTCTGCTATATCCATATCCACAGCTGCTCTGCTCTGCAGTGGTCCTCTACTGTAGCTCAACCAGAGAGTGCATTATTTCAGTTGTGGCATTTGAAAGATTCTAGCCTTGAAAAGTTATCCTTTGTGCTTTGGAAAAAAACAAACTTTTAAAATGCATCCCCAGTGTCACAGTGAAGTAAATCATTATTGAGCGTTCAAAGTTTAAGTGCTGTCAAGATTTTGAGGCCATCAAGGCAACAGTTACAAAGCAACCCAAAGTATTTCATTTATTAATCAACCAGTAGTGCTTGCCTTTATGGTCTTGCCATTTGCAATTATTACTATTGCCTCTCTGCAGGTAATTGGAATTATGAATGAATACAGCAAACTGACTCATTCTGCTATTACTGTAATAGATACTCTACACCAATTTCTATTTTAAACTGAAATAATCTAAATAGAATAAATAAATATCTCCTCACATTGATTTTTTTTGTCATATCTCAAAAGAAGCAATTGTCCAAGGTTTCAGTGCTCATACTGAGTCCAATTCAAATCAATTTGTGACTGTAAAAGTTAGCATCTTCAGTGGTGTGGGCCCCGAATCATGGCAGTTTGAAATTAGCCCTGGAATGCTGTATGCTTATGGCCGGCCTCCAGCAGACCTCAATTATAATGCTGCAGAGCCAGAAAAAGAGAGAGAGGTAGACTGCATGGAGCCCTTCAACTCTGCTGCACTACTCCGTTCTACTCTGTCACTCAAACACACTGTCACCACCGTAGCCCAGACAGATCACCACACTGTGTTCATGGACTCTTGGGAGAAATTTTGCACACACACATACACAGATGTTTGGTGAATGTTTCTTTGCAGATATCACTTAAGCCACCGGGGGGAGCCTTCAAGAGCTTACACAAGAAACTTAATTCCTCAAAATGTAATAAATGCTCCTGTATTCATTTTCTCAAATTACATCAAAGTTACATTTACTTTGCAAACTAGACAAATTAGTAATGAATTACATTTACTTAGACAGAACCACAGACAACTGGAAGCAACTCTCATTTTTTAATGAATTAGACACAATCATTTCTTGTGTGCCAGACATTGTGGTTTTGGATTATTCTGCAGATGGTGACAAGCTTGTTCAACAATTCCCACATTGCGCCAGAATGTCTCTCATACTAAATTACAGATCCTCTGCAGTGTAGTGGATCCATTGCCAGACCGGACAAATGTCTATTGTCCATGCAAAGTACTTTGAACACCCTCACCAATTTTTGCCATTTACTTATATATGTAACACTCAAACTCATAAGCATAGAAACATAGCTTTTGCTTAGGGATCATTAAATGTTAAATTGTCTTTAAAAGAGTCTTTCAAAAGTGCTCACTCCATAAGAGCTCAAAACCTATGTGGTAGCACACATGCATATGCTGTCATTCCAGGATCTCAGCTTTTCCCAGACTTGGTCTATCCATCCAGACACAAGAGGGTACTCCTATAGGGACAGCACACTGGGTAGCCTGGCAAAAGTACAAAAGTGTCTTTTTAATCAGGATTGAATGGCGACACTATAAAGACTCCCCCACTGAGGTAGTATGCTGGGGCCTGTGGTTTTGATGTTTCTTTAGCAAAGGAGGACTTTCTGGTATGTTGAAGGAACAAGGTGTTGACTTATTAGGTGAAAGAAGTGAAGGAAAATGTTATGTGCAAGGCCTATTGTATGCACTGTGGTTGGGAAATGAGCCCATAGAACATATGGAAAAGTCTTTTTCCATATGCATTTAGTTTTTTTTTTCTAAAACTAACTTGCTGTGTTATGCACAGAAACCATATACCTTTTCTGTGTTTCTGCTGTTGTCAGGTTTTGATATTGCTCAGCACTTTGACATTTTTCCTCTTTGTGTGTCTCTAGGTTTAAAAAGAAGGAGGCAAAATGAAGACAGCGGCCAAGGGTTTGGGGAAGTCTATAATGGACCCATTGCACCGTGAGGGTTGGTGGAACAGAAGGGCAATACTGATGGTGTATGTGGCCTTGGAGCTCATAACAGTCCATTCATCTATGGCCCTGGGTACCCTTGAGCTACAGCTAGATGAGGAACAACCAGCAGGCACAATTGTGGGTGACATCAGTGCTGGGTTGCCCCCGGGCATCACAGCATCCCTCTACTTCATCTCAGATCACGAGGGCACAGGTGTGGGTAGTGATTTGGACATAGACGAGAGCACGGGCATTATTAAAACAGCCAAAGTTCTAGACAGGGAACTAAGGGACAGATACAACTTCATTGCAGTCACCATGACAGGTGTTACAGTCGAGGTGACCATCAAGGTGAATGACATAAATGACCATGCTCCAGCGTTTCCTAAAAAACACGCCACATTTAAAATCCCTGAGCAGACTGCCATTGGCACCAGGTTTCCCCTGGAGCCGGCTGTGGACGCTGATAAAGACCAGCTAACGACCCAGGGTTACCTTATCAAGGATGGTAACGTTGGCCAGGCTTTCACTTTGGAGACCAGGAGGGGTAGCAATGAGGTTCTCTACCTGGACTTGGTGGTCAATTCCATTCTAGACAGAGAGAAAAGATCCACCTACACTTTATCTTTGGAGGCCTTTGATGGTGGTTCTCCTAAAAGAACAGATCAGATGACATTAGATATTACTGTACAAGATATCAATGACAACGCTCCTGTTTTCAACCAGAGCCGCTACCATGCCATAATATCTGAGAACGTTCAACCAGGAAGCAACATCCTTCAGGTGTTTGCCACTGATGCTGATGAAGGAGACAATGGGATGGTGCTGTATGAGATCAACAGGAGACAGAGTGACCCAGACCGCTACTTTGTTGTTGACTCTCGCACTGGCATCATCACTCTCAACAAGCCCCTCGACTTTGAGATGAGGAGAGTCCATGAGCTGGTGATCCAGGCGCAAGACAACGCCACGCAGCCGGAGGTCACCAATGCCTTTGTCACCATCCACGTCAGAGACTACAATGACAACCAACCTACCATGACCATCATCTTCCTCAGTGAGGATGGCTCCCCCCGAATCTCAGAGGGGGCACAGCCAGGCCAGTATGTAGCCAGGATCTCAGTCACTGACCCAGACTATGGAGAGTATGCTAATGTCAACGTGTCTCTGGAGGGAGGTGATGGGAAGTTTGCCCTAACCACTAAGGATAATATCATCTATCTAATCTGTGTGGACCAAATTCTGGACCGGGAGGAGAGGGACACTTATGAGCTGAGGGTGATGGCTACAGACTCAGGCACACCTCCTCTCAGGGCAGAGTCCTCCTTCACCATCCAGGTGATTGACGTCAACGACAACCCACCTCTGTTTGACCAGCCAGTGTACAGACAGGTTATCCCTGAAGTGGTGTTTCCAGGAAGCTTTGTACTGCAGGTGACAGCCAGAGACAAAGACCATGGGCCCAATGGGGACATCAACTACAGCATTTTGCAGGACCAAGGTACTCACTCGAACTGGTTCAGTATAGATGCTGTGACGGGGATCATCACTACTCTCTCCCAGCTGGATTATGAAAAAAACCCCAAGCCCAGTGTAACTGTGGTGGCCACAGATGGAGGGAAACCACCCCTGTCCTCCACAGCAGTGGTAAACATCGTACTACAGGATATAAATGACAATGAGCCTGTCTTTGAAAGGAACTTCTACAACGTATCCATCAAGGAGAACACAGCTCCAGGGACGTGCATTCTTGAGGTAGGACATTCTAGTTTTATTATTTCTTTAAAATTTGTGAATAGATTGATTTTGTGAATACCAAACTGTAATGCTGAAGTTATATTAGAGTCTGAACTCATCTTTAGGAAATTGTGAAGACCATAATAAATGTACATTTATTACACAAAGAGAAGAATTTTTTTCTTTTAATCTTTTATCTTTCATTCTGGCACAAAGAGTAATGTCTTTAAACGGTAAAGCTGTTTAAATTGGACAGCCTTAGCGAGGACTTTACCTGCAGTTTTTAGGCCAAGATGATCTCTTCTTTGGCTGTCCTCCCCTTCACCTCTCAAAGGTTTCCAGGGTAACAGAGGCAGTGTAAAGTCCTCTGTCAGCCCAGGCACAAAGGGGTTTTTCACATATTCCCAGGCAGAGACAAATTCAGGGCTTTATCTAAAGAAATAGATGTCACTTCACTCAACAAAAGGCACCTTAATTAGCCTAGTTGAGCGTGAGAAAAAATTGCCCATAGACGACAAGATGAATTAAAAGTGCAGACAAATTACAGCACCCCCAAAGACTGCAGTCGTGTTTCATTAAAACATATTGTTTTCTCAAGTTGTTTTTGGCAACCTTATTAAAAAGACACATTGCTTTCACTCTCTGCTTTTCATCAGTTGTTTTGAAATGTCACAGTGCTTCTCCAGTCTCTCCAGTTTCTCCAGCAGAAGCTTTTTTTCTTTTTTTGTTGGGGGTCAGTTACTAGAGACAAGTATTTTATAAAGATACAGGTTCATATAATCGCTCTTTCACAAGTGTCTGCGGCAGGATTGCATGGATCAAGGACTTGGATGCACAGTGCAGTCCTGACAGAGGGTCCGGCAGACGGGATCTTGGCCCAGGGTTTGGCCTAGGGAGAGGGAGGGGTGACGGGAGATGCAGGCCTTGCCATGGCTCTTGGCTTAAAAGCAGAAATAGAAGCTATGAGGGCCTCTTTTGGGAGGTCCCCCAATTATAAATCACAGAGAACATAAGGAGAAGGCAAAAGGGGAGTTAAGTGAAATTGATTATGGAATATGGAATGTGAACCAGACTGGAGAGTGACAAAGCATTGTCTTTCCTCTGCCTTGCTTCCAAAGCATTACTACCTGCCTGTAGACAGCTCTGAGAGTACAATATGCTTCATCAGTAGCCTTACAGGCTCCAAGTATGAAGTAGTTCTTCAAAGCCAGCGCTCTCTGGCCTCTCTTGGGCCTGCCTGGATGCTGCAGATGTGTGTTTGGCGGGCCATGTGAGAACAGACTGCTCTTACTCAGGGTGCCAGCTCTACATCCAAACAACTCAGCAAGACATCTGATGACTGCCTTTTTTTCTCTGCACATGAAATTCCCAGTGTCCCTTTTTTCCACACACAGTACTGTCCAAAAAGTCATTACAATATGGCTATTGTGATCATTAATTCAAACTTTTGAAGTGGGCAGCTTTTCTTTCCTACCAGGTCGCTAGCACAGCAGTTCATGATTATTCTAACGCAGTCTGGCTCCAAACTCCTCTGCCTGTGATATTTTGTCATTTGCCCTATGCGTCAATTGGTTTCTGGAGGAAGTTATAATTAGGTGTGTGGGAAAAAGCATAACTGAAAATAAGGCCTTAAACCTATTAGCAGCAATCAATCTTGTAATTCAATATGCATGATCTACAGAAAAGAAAATAGGTCATCCTCTAGAGGGGAAATCAAATATGACATGAAAACAACATTTTACAAACCACAAGCAGCATTTTGGAATGTGTTTTATGAAGTATTGCAAATTCTATTCTCCCTTTTACTTTTTCATGCTATGTCAGTTTTTCCAGATTTGCTGAATCCTCTAGAAGTGAAACATAATGGTTGCGCCACAGACTTTATACCATAATCATTTTTACATACATCTATTTGATGTATTTATATTCCATTGTAGAGCGTGGCCAATGAGGTGTTCTCTTGCACCATTTCATATCCCCCATTCACACTGTATGTGGGATTGACACAGAGGGCTTCACTCAAGGAAAAACTATTTAAGTTCTCCAAACAAAAGACATTTACTTAATGTTTCTTCTCTTAATAAATACAAGATGCCAAGAGGGAGCCATGACCACATAACGAAGCACATGGTTTAGACTTTATATCTCAAAATTCAGTGATCACTGAAAAACAGCCAGTCTTGGGTTTAAGACTTATTCATTCTGATCTGTTTTATTTCAGTGATTGTTGATGTGTCTGTCCAAATGGGTGTATGATTATCCTGCATTGGGGAATAATTAACACTTCACTTCACAGTGCTTTTCTGTTGGTTTGGAGTGTGTCCCTCTGCAGGGCTAAGAATTACCCCTCTGTCTGTTTTGGGGAGGGGGGTTGTTCTGGCTCCAGTGGAAAGGCGAGAGGGGGTCTCCAGACAGCTGGGGGGGAAATGAGCCCCAACAAGTGCTGGCATGGGTGGCGGAGGTGACATGGGTAGGGGGGCTTCCTCGTCTGTCTGTCGGTCTGCCTCTCTCCAAACTCTTATCTGATCTCACTTCATTTCTCATTAGCTGGGTGTGAGGATAGCCTAGACCTCATGGTTAAGCCTGCCACCCCCATATTCACGACAGAATGGACTGCTTGTCATCACTGCAGCCCCCTTAGCAACATGAGAAGAGCACTGATTGCTGTGAGAGAAAGAGCAAATATTTTGGCATTTTGTTTCTTGGAGCTGTAACTCAAACTTGTGCATTTATCAGCTCCTTTGCAGCCAGAAGTGCTTCCTGTCTGAGCCATGTCTTGGCAACACTCTGACTAAACACATCACTGCCCTTGAAAAACCATTGGTGATATTTTGTAGGATTTTTCATGCTATGGCTATGATTTGTTGTGCGGTACCAGACAAAGAGACCGCTAGTTTTTAGTCAGGATCCCTACAGTTGCAGAGCAATTTTGAGCAGTGTGTGCGCGATGACTCAAAACCATTAATTATTTCTCAGAAATCTTAAAAGGCAGACTTAGTTGAGAGAAGCTCTTCAATGAACTTGAGCTCTGAATCACTTCTCCATGCCTGCAAACATATAAACAGCCAGCCTGTAGGGGAAACAAATCCCATAATTGACCTGGATAGAAAATATGACTGATTGAAAGAAAGTGATTCTTTCATGCTAGTCTCTCACAGTTTCCACAGTCTTTGTGTATTACAGTAACCACCCACTGGTAACCACCTGCTAATAACACTGATTTCATGTACCTTGAGCAGTAGAGTGTCCTTGAGACTGAAGGGGCTGTCTGGGTGTGATGTATTTTTTTCCCTAATCCACATAGAAACATAGATACACAGTTATCAATTTGTTCCCATCTGATTTCTTTAAGCAACAAACTCCATGTTTTCTACTTTTTAAGTTTTGTAGCTTTCTGCTCCTCCACAAGACCACAGTTTCTCCTCTCACTGTTTTGGTCACACCACTCAAGTGTAGACAAAAGGCAAGCATTTTTCCTGCTGGCTCTCAGTTTGGTGCGAAGAAATAAGCTTTTTGACTTCCACCCAAATTCTGCTACAGCAAAGTTCTGCAAAACAACCATGAAAAACTCAATGAATTGGTGACTGAAAAGGACACCTGGTTGCTCAGTCGTTCTCTCTCTCCATGGCCACTTGTTATTCTCTGTGATTAACTTTGCTAACTTCGAGAGAAAGTAATGCTCTTACAGAGTATCAAGATGAGAATGCCGGCAACTTCCTGTAAAGTGAGACTAACTACGGAGACCAGTGAAATGACCAGTTTTGGGCTGGTATTTTTATACACAAACCATGTAATCAATTCTCACCAGACATTTTTCTGGGGAAGGTTTGTGACAAACGAAATGTTCACTTGTCTGTTTTAATACCAGAGTGGCCTGTCTCCCTGTGAGATCGGGTTAGCTTCAGGCAAGCTGACTCTGCTTTTGGTCTCCTCTGTTTCTTTTTCCGCTGCTAACTACCAAGCTTCTTTGTGGCTGTGTGGTATAACAGTATTTTCAGGGAATGGTAAAATTGCAGGAAACTGGATGTGCTACTTAATGTGTTCGCAAATGTAATACTTCCTTGAACACTTACTCCTGGGCCTTGCAGGGGCACTGAAGCGAACATAAACACTGATGTACATCTGGATAGAGTGTGGGTGTTCAGGTCAAAGTTGCTGTGCTCGAGACAGCTGAGTGCATTTTATTGTGCTCAGACGTCCATCAGCGAATCCACCGCCTCGCTCTCTCCAACATACAGGAAGAGGAGAAGGTTGCGGTGAAAAGTTTAATGTTATATGGTCGAGAACAGAAGCTGGGAGGAAATGCTGTTCATTAGTGGAAAACTGAAGCTGTGAAATGAAATGGGAGGATTGCTATATTTGTGCACTAACAAATAAAGTGTTTTGTGTTCATCTCATTGCATTTCAGTCAGTAAATTGTTTTGGAATAGTAGCAGGTTTGCATTATTGCCAAAGTTACAGTTAATGTATTTTGCAACTGTCTACTGCTCAAGATATTGAAATATGTACAGTCGGTACTGTATCAACTTAAGTTGCAAGGGCTGTTATCTTTACTGAGCATATGAATGTGACTTGCAACTACCAGCCAGGGATACTTTTCTGTTGCGTTTACATGCAATCAAATCAGACATCATTCTTGGTAGCTGTTCGTAAAGTGGGCGTTGAGTGGTAAAGCTAGCAATGTTTACAGGTCTTCAGGGCGATTGTAATGGGTCAGTGTTGGCTGTGCAGCAGCTATGCTGAGTGCTGGCTGTGAAGAAAAACCTTGTGAGGGACAGAGGTCTGCCGGAGGGGTTTCCTGCCCACATCTGGCAGGGAAGGAAGATGGACTTACATAGTGATCTCATGGGACGAGAAATTTCATTAGACAGAACGGTCCGTCTGCCAGACTGTCTGCTGCAGGTGAGACAGACCTCTCAGCACTGCTGCCAAGTTTCTATAGAAGAGTGCGAGTGCAGTGAAAGAAGAGAGAGAGAGAAAGAAAGAAAACAGTTGAGTCTCCGGCGGTCAGCCTCTGGCAGCTGCGACAAAGCTCCGACTCAGCAGCTGGATCCAGCCGTGGATCCCTCCCCTAACGTCTGTCCTCTGACTCTGTGCCGTACTGAGGGGAAGGATCTCCTTTATTTTTCCTCTCTCTTTGTCTCTGTTTCTCTCTCTCTTTGCTCTTTCTCCTCCTCCATATCCAGACTCCTTATCTCTTCTCACTTCCTTCCTTCCGTTCTGTCCCCTCTGTGATCCAGTTACAGCACTCCACTTCCCCCCATTTCCCCCCAGAATGGTGACATGTGGACTGGAGCAGGTGAGCACAGCACATCTGCTGACCTAGGGACACTCAGGCTTCCCCGGAGTGAGGTGAACACACTGCCTTGTGGGTCCCAGTCAGGCCAGGCCAAGGCTTAGCCAATTAGATGATGCAGGAAAGAAATGGGTGTAAATTACCAACAGAGTGAAGTCAGACTGCAGGTGTGTGTGTCCTCGGGAACACTTTCCCACAGTGTCGGGTTCAGGCTCAAAGAGAGGAGCACTTCTGCCTGATCTTGGTAAATAGAGACAATTATTCACTTTGCTTTCCTCCTTCGAGACAACTGAATGGGGGGTGAGAGAGAGATACAGAGAGAGATAGACGGAGAGACTCGCTGTGATGAGGGCTGCCAGACCTTCTGTTCTCACAGCCCGTGGTCCCCCTGCACATGTGCGTGGCAGTTGGCATTGCTAAACAAGCTGGGAAGCATCATCTGCTCATGATATTCATTCTGTTCCAAAGCAAATCTGTGTTAAACCATCCATCCACCCCCCCTGCTGTCCATCAGAAGCCACCAGACTGGAAACCAGACACTGAGTGACAGCTTGCCAGGTAACAAAAATCTGTAACCAAGGAACTAGATCAACAAATCATTTTTAGTATGTTGATGAAGTGCAGGTATTGTGAGATACTCAGTCACCAGCACATTGTATTTTACATTCATGCAAAACTGCCTCCTCCTAGAAAAGCATGCACTATATATACATAGCCCCAAAATATCCTAACCACAGAGCAAATTGTCTCCATATCCAGAACTTGACTGTTACAAAGAATGCATCCCTTTAGTCTGCCAGTAACCTCAGCCCCCTTTGCTCCAGTCTGGCTGCAGCACTGCCAGTTGAAATAACGAGTGAGAAGAATGCTGCAGAGCTCAACAAGCTCATGGAAAGCGAAGCATTCAGCCAGAGGGAGTGTGGTCAGATCATCCTATTTCTGCTCTCAATTAGATCGATTTGGGTTTACTACCAGGTCTAATTAGGGCTGTGAAGGTGGCTGAGAGCAAAGGAATTAGCCAATATCTTGGCCCTCCATGAGCATAGGTGGTTGGAGACAGTGTTTGGGGGAATATGCTACAAATACAAACAAGGCCAGATGTAAACTTTCCATAACCGGACTATCTCTCTGTGTGGTCAGGAAGGTGTGGAACCTGCATGGACACTGTTATACAGCGGGATGCTTTGCAGATGCTTGTTAACAGTAATGAAGCTACGAAACCTCTCAGCTTCTGTGGATCACATTGTGTTTTTTCATCACCACCATTCTCGAATACGGAGTTTTTCCAGCCCTTTAAGAAAGAGAGAGACAGAGATAGAAAGAGAGAGATAAACCACACAGAGAGGGAGGTTTGGTGGGAGAGACGCTCCCTTTTACATTGCGGCTAGCCAACACTGTCTCTCTTGGCTTCAGACAGAGAGGCACCCAGGCCAGCTCCAGCCCTCAGTCTCTGCACACTCCCAGTCTGTGTGTACTGCTACACCATGGTGGTCCACCGTCACACTGTTGGTTCACTATCTTATTGAAGCCTTCCCCACATCTACCAGTAAGGCCCCCTCATGTGTCATGTGGGAGGACATTCATCATGCTTTATCTGTTCTAAGGTAATGCATCTACATTATAGATTAGTTTCAACAACTGGGAAAACAACTGCTTGGCTTAACGCTGACTTCCTGTAAGTCTTTGGAGGTGATTTAAAGATTTATTTTGTAGAGTGGGGAACTAATTACCACGGGGCTCTGTGTGCTTCATCAATAGGGCTAATTTGGTCTGGTGCAGCAGAGTTTATGTTGAGAGTGGTGTGCTGCTTCTTTTTACCAGCGTGTTGAAAGGCCAAATCTTTGTTTAGATTGTTGCGTACAGCCTGGTGCTGTGAGGAGCCTGGAGGCAGTGTGGGGAGCAGTGGGACTCTGTGCTGTAATTAGGCAGAGCTGGTATGCAGGAGTGCAGGACTCAAGATGTGTGATGTGGTATCAGAGCAGGGGAACAAAGAGCCAGGGATCGGGGTGCATGGAGCGTGTGTGGTGGGGTTGTATGAGTGTGTGTGTGTGTGTGTGTGTGTGCGTGTGTTTTGATGGGGGTTTAGGGTGGAAGAAATTCCCAAATCATTGCCCTGGGTTTACCCCCCAGATTGCCTCAGCAGTGCATCTGGATCCAAAGCATCAATGCAGGAGACTTAGGAGCAGGAGTATTTATATAGCAGGTATCATCTCGGCTCATTGGTGCTCTGTACCATCTTCTCATTCCAGCCTGCCATAAAGGTTGGAGATGTAGCCAGCCTGATCCCACCAGAGCAGAACCACTTTGACTTACCTTGGAATGTGAAAGGAAAAGTGCTGACCTTACCTTTCCTTGTGTTTTTCTGTGAGTGATTGTTCAGAAGCTCTTTTTCAGGCCAGGCTGATCAGCCTCAGAGGATGCATGAAAAATACTTCATGGCTAAGTGTACTTCATAGTAAAAGTGCTCGTTGAGCTTGTCTGCAGGGGCCTCAGTTAAGTCCCCTCACTGCTTAAATCTGTGCAGAAGAACACAGAGCGGTAGCCGGGATAATGGAGAAACAAGTTGTCGATGCATTCAAGAAGCCAGTGTAATGTCACCAGGGAAGAAAGGCATCCAGACATCTGCTTCCAGGGGCTGTCTCCAGTCAAACCTGGCAGTGCCTTTATGAATGAGTGCTGGAACGGGTGCATGAAACAATGTTGAATGTATTCCAATCAGATCTCTGATATGGAATTACAAGAGCTGTAAATCCCTGTTGTATTTCTGTCACATGCTATACTGTATCATCTGCTCGTTGAACGTCTGCTGCATTGGATCTATCTGCACTTCTTTACTACCAAGTGACCTTTTTAATCAGCTATTATTATAGTGCTACTCTGATCACAGAACTGAGTATCAAAGGAGGTTTTTTTGCTTAATTGTTGTGGAGTGTAGGTGGCTTGAATACAGACGTGTATTGGTGTGGTGATGTGGTGGGCGTTGATACTTACATGCAATCTCATTGAACAGGACTCTGGGGGTCTGCAGATGTGAATGAGCTTGGCTTGCAGACCTGGCCAGATCTTTGGTCCGAGGCCTAGAAAAGACTTAACAGTCCCCTGCTGCCAATTTTCACTATCAACTACTGACTTACAGGACCTGATAAGCCCAGACAGCGGATATCATGATTAATGGACATTACAATTTGTCTTTTGTACTTGAAGTCACGGCATTGCTGGAGTAACGCTGGTTCATTCAAAGCACAAGAAATGCCTCGGACTGGACTGTTTGTTGTTGTTGTCAACTGACGTATGCTTTATCATGCTGTTTTTCCATATCATGCTGTCACATCCATACAGTCCCACTCATTCACACCTGGGAGCTTCCTAGTATAACCACAGTTTTGGAGGTTAAGTGCTGTGCTCAAAGGCACCTTGACAGCATTTGTTGAGGTGCTTTCTCCACCCACATTTTCCCAGCCGGGATGTGAACCGCCACCCTTTTGAGCACAAGCCTGCTTGTCTAATCACTGTCCCCTGATAGCCCAGCGTTGTAAAAACAGGACACAAGCATTTTTCATCACCACTAGTATAACAAGGGCTTTGATTAAATATGAATAGTGTTTTCAACCCGGGGCATACCATTCAATAATATTAAATGTTTAATATATTTTGATAACATCTGAAAAGTCTGCTGGGTATGTATTGGATGTGTGGTCTCTAAAGCAAACAGAATGTTTGATAAGACAGTTTGAGTAAGATGTAGTGTCCTGTTTCTTGTGATATAGGACAGATAATAGTCTTAGGCAGAAATGCCCCTTTTATGGTCATTAGTGTTAAAGTTCCTCCCTGTGGGATTGTCAAAATGAACATTGTAAGTCTAGTGCACCCCTAAAAATGTGACCCTCAGCGCTATAGAAGTCCCATGACTTTCATCAAGAGGTGGAGTATTTCTGCTCTCTGCTGCTTTAGAAACGTCACTCACCAGCCTGCCTCAAAGTAATTCAATTTCACAGAAAAATCTGTAAAACCTCCCTATTCTCCAAGCACAAAGCATCTCATTTGGGCCACTGTCTGTAATGTCAATATTCAAGCTTTGCTTCTACAATTATAATGCACCATCACAATGCTTTGGCAGGGACATTTCAGTGACTGTGTCAGACAAAGTTGAGGAAAAGGGCTGCCTTTTTCGTGACTCCGTTGGCTTTAAATCTCAGTCACTTTCAGTCAGCTCTCTTCTCCTGTCGCCAATCCTGTCATCGCTGCTACAGCACCATTTATTATTTATGGGCTTTTCCTTCCATGTATTTTTACCTCTAGCATGCTAATTTTACACTCTCTAATAGGCTTAGCCGTATCTATGCATTTTTCATTTTTTTATTACCATGGAGGATTTGAGTCATCTTTGAAATATCATTCTCCTCAATATGAAATGACTCGTGAAGAAGTCTTCTGCTCAAGTAACCTAATCTACTCTACCCTAACAAGACTCAACATTTCAATATTGAAGAAATCACACTTCAATAGATAAAGTCACTTGAACTAATCTGCAGCCATAGAATATGTATGAAAGGGAGGCTTTCTTTGTGAGCAGACTTCTCTCAGTCTCTTTGCCTCCCGTTGCTCTGCAAATGGCTTGTAAACAGGCTGTTTAAGTGTGAAGTCACCCTATGCCCTGTTGCTTCCGCTCTTTATTCATCACACTATCACACATACATAGAAGTATGGTGAATGTTTTTGCTAAAGAGCTGGGGGAAGGGCACCACTGCTCTTGTGGGACTGGGCTGAGACCTGCTCTGTGGAAAGTAATTTGTATTGGCCAGGACAGTCACTAGAGAGAAATAATTGAGAAAAAGAGACCAGGCTGCACTGTAGCTTGTGTTCTGTAGTGTGTGATTTAAAGCCCCACAATTACAGAAGAAAAGGATAGGAAGGCTTTAAACGTGACCATTAATCTGTTTTGGCATTACTCTAATCACACACAGCCATTCATCACACATACATTTTTGGCCCAGTGAGTTCTCTGCCAAATTGGGCAAAACAGCAAAGAGAAAAATGAGCAGTGAAGATGCTAAATGGAAAACTAGAATGGAAAGAACGAAGGAAAGAAAGGCAAAAGACTGGCACTCTTTTCAGAGGACTCATTGAGAAAAGTGGAAAATTATTGAATAGGGGAAGAGTGAGAGACAAGGCAGATGCAGAGAGTGAAAAGAGATAGATTTTACTTCATGCAGTGTGAGTGCAAAAGTAGTGGGTAGATGAAGTTGAAGTGGTGGTGGGTTACCATGGCAATATTGGGAAATGGTGGAGGAAGGAGAGAGGCGTAAACACGAAACCCCATGGATTTCAAGGGCAAGTCAGCATCCCGAAGTGCCTGATTTTCTGTTGTAATTGTGGAAGAGTATTTATGCACTAGGCCAGTTCCCAAATGAATCGTCGGGAGATACTCAACTGCTCCCAGACTTCCCACTACACTCTTTACACACACACTCAGGAATACAGTTCAGTGACATGTTTTTTCCAAAACACTGGGCTGTTAAAGAGTTAAGCCACGCCTTTTCAAGAGTTCATCACTGTTGCTCTCTGGTCTCTCTCTGAGCCTATCACACAACATTATCAACACATCATAGACTTCTGGGGAACATGCAGCAGACTCTGAAGATGTTTGTTTGGAAATGGAAACATCATGATGTCTGTGCCAGAGAAGGTACATTTATCCTGGTGTATAAACATACCATATAAACTAAGCTATCAGATGAAAACTATATTGTAGTTTCATTTGGACGGGGGATCTGGGGGTTGCAGGACTGAATGTGTTTATTCAACATGCACGACTCCCCCCATGCTATCAGTGGCTGGGCCTCTGCATCTGTCATGAAGGGCAGACATGGAGGAGAGTTCACAATGCTTTTTCTCTCCCGACCTCCAGCTCTGCTCAGACGTCTTTGTCCCTGCTTTTTGTCTCGCTGTGGGGATTTCCCTTCACCCCATCCCTCCCATCTCTCCTGGGTCCTGATAAGAGATCGGGGTATCCTAATGAAGTGCCAGCATGATTAGATTCAATTTGCCCTTCATTTTCCTGTAGGGAGGGAAGAGCTATCTGTCCAAAAAACACTTCCCTCCAGAAACAGGCTTATCCCACACCTACATCCCTCTTTTGCCCAGAGGTGCCAGACGGTTGCGACCATTCGGCCTTTATCTCCCACACTGGGGTTATGTGAAGCAACAAACACATATCCATTATCTCAGACTGGACAAAGCCCATGTGGGCACTGTGGACAACAATGTAAACACTCAAGTAGAACTCTCACTGGATGGACAGTATTCTCCGTCAAGAGGAAGTGTTTGCCTTAAATGTACGCTAGGCAAGATTTTAATGTAAAAATACACCTGCCTTATCAGCCTAAATCACTAAGTGGGGCTGCATGAAAGAAGAGCATCCCGCCAATAATGCAGATGCTGTAGATTTGCCCTGTTTGCCCAATTTATATTCTGGTGCCAGTTATGGTCACTGGTGGGAAATCTTCTCTGCACATAGGAAGTGATGAATTGAAACTTAAGAAATACTTTCTCATGAACTGCAGCAAGTGATCACTCTGTCTAGAAAAAGATGAACTTGTGCACCACCTTCACCCCCACCAGCCACTAATAATAAGAAATTTACGTCCAAGAAATGTGGAGTTAACTCACGTTCAAGCAGTTACCTTTTGCTGACATTTGTGCCTGCTAACAGTGAAGTTTCCTTGTGGAGGAGCTTGTGGAGCTTTAAGACTTTTTTTCCTCCAGCAGTCTCTCATACTATGTACAATTGAAACAAAGCAACTGAATTAAATCTGTGTGATGCACTTAAAATTATGGTAAAATGAGAAAAGAAAGGGTGTTGTATGACGGATGGATTGTGCAGCAGTTTGCGTGACAGTGTATTCTTTTCCCTTTCTGAGAAGGTGGGACAAAGCTGCAGGATTTGGCCAGTGTTTTTGCAGTAGGAGAGGGGTACATCAAGATGGGGCCAAAGCAGATTTTTGGCATGGAGACACTGAGACACTGCTTCAATCAAGGCAGAACCATACATATGGGCCAATGGATCTGAAAGCAATCCGTGACTTAATTATTTGTGAAGTGATTCAGCTGAAATCATAAAGCTGGCATTGCCTTGCACATGAAAGGTTATGTCATCACAGCACAAAGTGCTCAATGATGGGAGCCTCCTGAAAGAAATGAGGCTATATATGAAAAATCAACAGATGAACAATGAGTTGCCATTTGTATAGCCAGAGAAGTCCCATGTCCTCAGACAGTTGAATTTTCATTCACCCAGTCTGCCAAGAGGTTCAGCTGTAGTGTTTGTTTTTTTCAAGTTCTGGAAGGCTAGGGTTGATGGGGGGACTACTTCGGGATTTGCACTGTCCACTTCCTGGTTTGGCTTGGATTCTGTCTGAAGGGAAATGAGGGGTGATGTCCTGTAGGTCACAGGCCATGATTATGGCAATAAGTAGCTGAGGAAAGAAGTACTTCTGAAATGGTCCCAGAGGATATTCTGTGTAGATATGGCAACTGCTATGGCATTAGCTTTCCGGAGGAGCAGCTTTACCATTAGAAACGTGCCATCTAGTGCTCTGTTGAAATGGCCACTTCTTGAATACACAACTGATATTTTATAAAGCATGTTAAAGTCTTTTCCTGATGTTGCCTTGTGCGTTCAGTGCCTCAGAAAGGACATAATGCATATTGAGACCTGCTACATACTGTACTGTTGAGGGGTCCTCAGCATGAAGTCTTCATTTTTTGTGAAGAAGTAACAAAAAGTGGTCCATCAAATCCTTGGGGACATACCTTTTCTAGAGATTTGCTGCTAATTATGAGTCATATCGCCCACTGTAAGTACTTTAACAACACCCATTGTTTTATGGGCTAGTGATTTTGCAAGGGGGGAGTTTTTCTTTCATGAGCTCCCCTAAATGGTCGACAACTATGGGGGCTTTGATATGATTTCTCCTTTACTGCTGTGGCTCTTAAGGGTGGAATGCCTTTTTGTATGGCTTTGCCTTCTGTGAAGTTCATTGCTGGTTTATGTAATGAGCCTCATGAAAGAGAACCCAATGGCACTAACTCCGTTGTTCAAGGGGAGAATGCAGGATTTGGTGTGGTCTCCTCAAGGCCTGGGTGGTATGGTGAGAGGGATTAGCAATGTGACGTCAGAGTGCTCTCACTGGAAAGAGCGGCATGATATGCTCATGTAGCTGTGCTCACACTTGACAGTAGGTTAGTTTCCAATCCCTGCTAAAGCCTGGGAATCTTCAGATGTGGACATTTCAGGAAGCCCGTGAAAATGAGCACCGTGGCAGTGGTGTGTGCCGTGGATGACAGAGGGGAAATTGCGAGCTCATGCAGCACCAAATTAATGCAGGGTTTTCAAATCCTCTCTAGGCTTACTGACTTTTTATTGTATAATTCACCACCTTTGTTTTCAGTGACTGAATCTATTTGCTCTTTAGATATACATTAACAAAGAACAGAGGGGAAAAGGTGTCACAGTAGATTGATGGATCAACCATTTCCCCAGATTCATGCTATTCGACACAGTAAATTGTTCAAATGAATTCAACTCAGTCACGACAGCGCCCAAATACTTTGTGTTAACTCTCCTCTTTGAGGTACAGAGCTAACTTAGCTATGGTTGTTAGGGCAGTGATGGGTGATGCTGACAGCATAGCCGATTGGTCCGAAATAAATCAAATAATTCCTTTTTCTATTGCCAAAAGTTCCTTGACTGCCTTTGCCTTTTATCAAAACACTGCTAATGAAGTGCCAAAGCAATAGTGATAGTTGAGAAAAGACAGTTTTATTGTTTCATGACCTTTAGCTTCGTTTTAATTGGGGACGTTGATACACCTTTTTCACCTTCTTATAGGGACCAAAGTTCACACAAAGGGTTTTAGTTGACTTGCATTAACTTCCTCTAGTTACCATTTGTCCTATTCTAGAGTCCTGGTAATCAATCCTCATAAAGGTTTTATTTTAAGGGCTCTCCATGAGGGGCCATGAAGATACAGTAGATCAATATGCTTGTTTCAGTGTGTCTTTTAATCCAAATTGCTAATGTGATGCAAAGATCTCTTTAGAGAACCAGTCTAGACCCTTTTCACTCTGTGAGCCTGCTGTTGCCAGGCTGTTAAAAATGCCGGAGGAGTTGCCACAATGTGCTTCTATAGAATGGCTTATGGCACAAACACGGCACTGTCTGTGTCTGTAGGACTGTTGATGTGGGACAGCTGCTTTATGATGGTAAACTCCTTTCCTGAAAGCTGAGGACCCCCTGCTAGCTCGCCAATATAACCACATTGTACGTGAATTGACTCAACATGTTGGATTAGCTGGTTAAATGCAGCGATGCTTTTCCTCAAAGGTACAATCATGACATTTAGGGCATTAGAATACCAACAAAGCCTTTTCAATCTTTCTCAGGGCTTTCCTTTCTTGTGTATTCTTGGCAAAGTGTGAGGAAGATAGCAACCTGCATGTTAATTCTGCTGCTCTACCCTATACCATGGAAGAGGTTATATGTTAACATTAAATCGGGGTTTGATGGAGATTAACAGGAGGAACTGGGCAGTTATTTGGTATAAAGTGCTATTGTTGTAGATACAGATACAAAGAGAAAAGTTGCTTTTGTGCATAAGGGTTAAAGCACTTAGAATATATAAACTGCACGGATACTGCCAAACCAGTGACAGGGAGCCCTTGCCATCTTGGCAAGTGTTTCTGCAAAATAAATACGGCAAAAAAGAAAGGGGGAAAAAAAAGAGTGTATGTTGGGATCCAAACCAGCAACTGAGCACTATGTTGGTTTTTTCATTTTCCTCTGTCACGCATAGGGGCTGAAACACATCTGAAGAGCATGGACAAAAAAGGGCAAAAGGAGAGAGAGATAAATAAAAAGGCAAAAGTGAAGAGTTAAAAAAAATTAGCAAGAAAGGTTTGAGTAGGGGAGAAGAAAAAACAGAGACAGAGAGAGAATGGAATAAAATTAGGCTCATGATGGAACTAGTGTCTCGATGAGGCAGCCCACTAACCTCAGAGGCGCCACACTCCCTGGCTTATCCCAGCCCAATGAGAAGGAGGGGCCACACCACAGATCTCTCCGACTGCCAAGGCTCCAGCGCCAGGCAGGCTCTCTTTCTCTCTGGTCATGGGGGGCCAGGCATCTTTGACTTTGAAAGGCAACAAAAAAGCTGCTCCACTCTCTGGATGACAGGGCAACCCTCATACCTCATCTCAGAGACCCATTAACAGGGATTGAGTCCTCCGGGTGTGCCACATCAGACCTGAAGTTTTTTCTGGTTGTGATGGGTGACTAGAGGGATGGTACTACTGGTTGAACAAAGTTACTGACCCAATGTGGTAGCTGGTTGCTACTGAGTCAGAAGCCTGAAATTTGAACTGGGTAGGCAGTATTACTGCAGACTGCTGGGTAGGTCACATCAATCACAGCAACTGTGGGCCAATGGAGCTGACCCAAACTTGGCAGGAGACCTGGGAGTGAAATTCCACAGTCTTACAAACACTGCCTGTCCTCCTATGTTTCCCCATGGAATCAAAACTGACAATGAGAGCAACAGAAGAAAACCTTACTGGAAATTTAACACAGCAATGTACCTGATCATAAAACTGATCATTTTGCAAAGTGAAAGCGCAATCCAGACTTTGGCACCGTATCACATCATAGTCAGGTCTGCGTCCCCCGATCATTATACTTTACTGTTGCACCTTATCCTCGTAGAAGATAGCCTATCACATCTCTGAGCCGGCAATGGATTGTCTTTAGTCATAGACCATATTTCTGCTTTGGAGATTCACTGTAAGTAAGATGGACTGATTTATCAGGAAGTCACCTGGGAAATATTGAAAGACAGAGGAAGGAAGAGACCTAGGCAGCCCCAACACACTTCTTCATCTGGAGGGTATTCCAAGTAAAAATGTTTTCATAACTGTTTGAAATTTTACATATGAAGTGGATTAAGGGAACTGTAAACATATTTTTTCCCTCAATTGAAAATAAAACATCTAAATTGCATTAGTTCTTGATGAAGAGTATTTTCTCTCCGCATTTGTCACTTTTACAATCAGAGCAAATGGTGTGCACAGAATGTGAGCAAAGATGGGCTGTTTTATTGTGTTTTTTTTTTTATCTCCCCCTCTTTGAAAAATAAGGCAAGTACATATAATTAGATGGCCAAGAACTGGAACCTATATTTTTCAAACCCACAGGGATTTGAAATTTGCTGAATGGTTACATTGCTCAGTTATTCTATATTAGGGATTTGTAAGTTGAGTCTTCCTTTTGTTACGACTGCAAGATTGAAGACTTATTTCTTTGTGATTGAGTGGTTTCCTCCTGTACACCTCCTTTCTCTGTAGAACAAAAGAGGAAATGTTACAATAAAGCTTCAAAGTGAACCGTACCGTAGTACCGTAACTCTTAGCGAGCCATCTGTTGGACGGGAAAAAACACAATTTGCACTTTTTTTCTTATTAGGGTGAAATTTGGCATAAGTCAAAAACAGAATGACCCTTCTTGGGTCAGGCTCTGCTTCCGAGCAATACGCACACTGCTGCCACTGGTGGACGAAAGGTAGACTGCAATTGCTTTTCTAATAGCATAGGTGTGCAAATTTTTATTACCATGACAAAGATGAGTATTCTTGTAGCGACAATCAACAAGATGTTGGAACTGAAAGTACTGGAACTGGAACTCAAAAGAAAGAAAAGGGATATCACAGACAATCTGTTTTATCAGTCACCAGCCCAAGGACTTCAAGAAAGGTTTTTCCAAAAGTAGCATCGATTGATACATCATCATATATTTGATGTAAAGAAGGGTACCTTTTGACCACCGGACATTTGGGCTATACCTGTCTTTAACAAAGTCTAAAGGTTTATTTATGCATAGGAGATGTAGCGCGTGCCACCGCGGTGAAAGTAGACAAGTGAAGGATTACAGACATCAGGTGAATAAGGTGAGTGAAATTTGACGTAGTTTTTTGTTATAGAGCTTGTCGACTTTTTTAGGGAAAAAGGACAGGACCCTTTGGAAGAGAACAACCCATATGATGAAAGATTCCCAAAAGGTCCTGTATCAGGGCTAGGGTGGAGTCAAACCCCCAACCCTGGTGGAGTTTGTACCATGTTTTACCCGTTGAGCTACTGGACCTCAAGACAGTGCTGGTGTTCTCTGTACATCTGTAGGCTAGCATGTCAAAATGAAAAACATGTTTATTTTCCATTTCCTATCAAACTTAATCAACCTCTTAAGACCAATTACAACCCACAAGATAGCGCCAAACTCCATTTTTGCCATGCTTAGTCTTAATCTTTCAATTGTCGTTGCAGGCCTCAATCTCAAAATAGCTCCTATACCACAAAATGTGTCCCTGTAAGCAAATGACAGGTTTTTTTTGTTTCCTTTCTCCAAAATGCTGTATGTCTTTTGGTCAAAATTCTCATTGTTGGACCATTTTGAGCAAATTAAGATTGATTTCTGGCCATGTGTCACTCATGTTCTTTATTTAGCGTGGTCCTTGATAACACTCCTGCGTGAGTAAAGAGTAATGGCTTCATTCAAAACTGCCCAGTTTGCACTCTAAGACCTTCTCATCTGGTAGCAATCTCCCTGCAGTTTCAGCCACCATAAGCCCAATCCATCAGCCACTGTCATGTGCCGCAATGAAATGTGAAAGGGAGTGTAAACGCGTAGAGGAATAATGTTCTTTTAAAATGGAAAATACCAGTTTAAACTTCATTTGCACATAATTGCTTTTTGGAAGAACAAGAAAATAAGGAAATCAATTCAAAATTCCTCATATTTATTTTAAGATGAACACAGAGCTTTAAATGAAACACGTTTTCTCTTTTTCAAAAATTGCCCGCCTGCTCATTATTCTTAAGATAACAGTAGGATTACTGTTAAATGTGTTGATTTCATTCATACACAAAAGACTGGCTTTAATTGGTTTCTCTTTCATGTTTCATGAGAGTGTCACCACAGTATGTTTGGGTTTGGTGGGGAAAATGAGCAGCAGATTGCAGAAGGTCTAATGCAAACAGGGAAAATAGGTGCTGTGTGCATGCAACGTAAGTGATTGTTGCCAGATTACACACACCATATGTATTTCTTCAAGAGAACAGACCGTACTTCCTTTTTTTATCTATGCCTTCCAAAATCATCACACAGTGGAGGCGTACCTACCTACGTTGACTAAATGGTTCCATGCTTTTAAATTTTTAGCATGTAGACAGGCGATAGCACTACAGCAGGTCAAAGAAGGACAGGACAGCCTTTAGCTATCTCCCACACATAAAACAAATCATATCCGCTGAACTTAAAGGAGTAAAGACCCAGGATAAAAGGTAATATTAACTGTCTGTCTAAACAGATGAAAAGCAATCTTTTTGTGCATGCAGCCTCCTCACTCCTGCCCTGAGCGCCAAGTGTGCAGTCAGTATAGTCCCATCACAAAGGTCATTGGAGGGCAGCGTCATGGGCTTATGGGATGCAAGATGTCTGCCCTTACTAGACTGAGAGAAGGAAATGAGTAGGTTCTAAATAAAGCCAGTTAAAATGAGTCAGACAAAAAGTGAGCAAGCCTCTTAGTCCATTCACTTGCGGCCAGAGATGAGATGGCATTACATGTAGAGAAGGGTGATACAGGGATACAGACTTGGGGGGAAGTGGGGAAAAAGGAGCGAGAGAGAGAAAGAGAAAGAGAGAGAACAAGAGTGAAAGAGAGAGAAAGAAACACAGACAAAGAGACAATCTCAATCTCAGCCCATCTCAGCTAAGCCAACTCACAGTTTTCTCAAACTTGAATATATCCTGTGGAGGAATGAGGGCTGCAGGGTTAAAGTGTCCCAGTCAGGGGTTTGACAGAGACATGACAGACACAATGTGAGACTACACTAACAGATTCTGGAGGCTACGATGCTACTGGATCCTGTATTATCTTCACTTTGTCGTCAATAGCCAGATTTAGATTTAGATTCTGAACCTGACCTTTGGTTCTCTGACATCCTCTGCATGCATGAACCCAATATTCATGAAGTTTGTCTTGCATATCCATAGAAAACTTTGAGAAAGTTAAGAGTCTGCCGGGATTTTACTTCATGTCAATGAAATTGATTGACCTCCTCCTTCATATGATGTGTTTGTTTGACCATGTGCATAACTGTGAGTGGTTTTACCAGGGTGAAGTGAGGCCCAGTAAGTAGCCAGCAGCACACAGCTGCTTCTAATCTTTCTCTACAAGCATGTGTGTTATGGTGGTCTGCTCTGATTGGGTATCACGTAGCCTCCTTGTATCTTTTGAGGCCTTTGAGGCTGTGCCATATAGGAGTTGGCTGATTCACTATCGTACCATACAGGTCTCTGCACCTTGAACAATGACTCCTGCCAGAAATATCAAACAAACTGCCTGTGTCTTTAAATGTTCTCCTAAATAACCAAATACCAAATAACATGTTCAGAATAGGTTGGCCACTGGCTGAAAATGAAAAATGGCACTTAGACATGGAACTGAATGGAGTTTATTTTTCACTTCACCTGATCAAAGAAACATGATTTGAATAGAATTTGACCGGTGCTCTTGGTCATCAGATTTTAACATGATACTAATATAGATAGAGAGATAAACTGTGTGAACTGTGTTGTGTAGGTTCACCATTATTGGACAGCTGCTGTTCAACCACCGTCTAAACACAACATCTCCATTTTCAGTGATCCCAAGTTGTTGAAAGGTTTGTTTTCTTTCGCTCTTGTCAAAGGTCTCTCGCTCTCTCTCAGATATAAACCTGGCCTCTTTCCAGGCCCAGGTTTATATCTGTTCCTCTGTTTTGTAAGCCAGGTCTCTGCCTGGCTGCTGTGCGTCCGGACTCCTCCACTTCCTATATCCTGCACGACGGTCCTTAGGTTGTTTGTGAAATGGAAGGAGAGCAGGGTTCCTCTGGGAGGTAATGGAGAAGGGAAGGTCTGAACCCCCCCTCACCTCAGTGCTCCTGCAGGGTCCCCAATGGCTCAATGAACAGTGGGCTTGCTCTCCTAAACTAGTCAGTTAGACTTATATGCATGTGTGTGTGTGTGAGAAAGAGAGAGAAGTCTATGCATTTGTGTGGTGAGGGTGGGCTATTTTGCTTTTTTGCATGAGAGGTAGATGTCACATTGAGTTAGTCCAGCAGTCTGCTAATGTCCGGCTAGACTGGAGAACAATATTTTTCCAAGATTGCCCTGGAGTGCCAGTAGCCATAACGAGGCGATGCTGCCGTCTGAGCTCCTGCACATTCCTCTTCTTTTCTTGCATATTACCTAGTCTCTGACGCTTTCCTATAACCCATACGACAAAATAAAACAAATTGTCTCATTTTTAGCTACAAATTTCCAGTGGCAGCCTATCAACCTCATCCTACCCCTTTAACACAGTCAGCTACAGTGAGGCTTGCACACTTATCTTTATCTGCAGGATGCACCAGTCAGACCTTGCTGGAACACACAGTACAGCTTAAAGATGGACTCTGGTACATTTACTCTGGATAGGATGAGTCTCCAGCACATTATTTCTGGGGTATAATTTATAATAGATTTCAGTTGTGCTTTACATTTCTCATATTACGCTCCATTGGAGTTTTTCTCTCTGTCCTGAAGCTCTATTGCCTTTCAAGCAATGTTTGAGCTCTTCAGACGTAGAAGCAGCTTTTCTTCTCTGGAAAAAATTAAGAATCCATTTATAACAATAAACCAAACATTTTCTTGGACAGGACATGAGGCAATGCTTCACTAGAGGGAAATTTCCCTGCCTAATTTGTTCTCAACAAAAGATCTGGGACATCCCACATGTCTTGCCAAGGCATTGAATACCATAGCATGTGAAACTAAAGAATGTGACTTAACTGGCAAGAATGAGGACTTGTTTGGTTCTGAAGCAAAGGCCCACCCTAAACCAAGACACCCATGCTTGATAAGTTTTATTTTTTTTCGTCTGCGCCTCCAGAGCAGCAAGTCATGCGTACCCCCAGTGGCCTACTGGGCTGGGTTGGCTGTGTGGTTTCCCCTGGCAGCTGTTTGCTGGTCTCAGCCCAGGATTGTGCAGCACCCAGGTGGGAGTATCCGTGACCGGGCTGAGGCGAGAGCGGCACACTTGGATTGCCAGCTTTAGCAGGAATTCCATCAACACCCGCATGTCGTCTGTCAGCTGAACTAATCTGAAGCCAACAGTTGTAAAAATAGGGCTAGCTATTCAAGGGTAGATCTGTAGTCTGTGGGAATCCCTTGGCATAATCCTGCAGTTGTTCCCCTGATTGAAAGCAAATGTATCCTTCATCACTGCTGTCATAAAACCCTGCCTTTTTGCAAAGCCTTCTAATTGATAGCGCTACATAGATAGATCTACATTTGCACCAATGTAGATGTTACTGATGATCATGTTAGTCAATTTGAAAACTATCACTGCTTCTCATGGTGGAGAATTAAAGGCACATACATGATGTGTGTGAGAAAACTTGTAAATCCAAGACAACAATCCCAAATACATGCATTTTGAAAATAATTGTTTGGCACACCAAAATTCAAGTCACCATAAGTCAAAGGAATAGAATAGTCTTTTGAGTTACCATAGTCTAAGACAGATTAAGTTATCCTTCCCTTGTCTAGCCATACATCATTGGGGTGAAAAAGGCCAAGGGTCAGGGTTCACAGGCTGGCCAGCAGTGGGCTCAGGGACTCAGTAAAGGATTATTCACTATTTAAAGTTCCAATCCAGGATTCTCAAACAAGTCAAGTTTTTCTGGGTGGGAACAAGGAGAAATCCGACACTAGGATGGTCATTCCCCAACTCTTCCCCCTCTGTTAAACTCTCTTGCTTGCTCTTTCTCTTTCCCTCCTCATCTGGCCTGGTCTGTTTTCTCCATCAGTCAGAGGAGCCCTGGGTCTTTGTCTGAAGGGATATCTCACACTTTTAGCAATGTATGGTCCATTGGCATATAACACCACATGGAGACCCAAGGAGGGGTGTTCAGCACAGGCTTCAATGGAGAAACCCCTATACGGCATTTGAAAGCCAGAGGCAATACAGTCCATTAGCCAGCAACCATGGGGATTGTATTTCTCTCAGTTTGGACATTCAATAATCAAACTAAATGTAGAAGGACAAGAAGAAATGTGGTCAACTTCTAAATGAATGTGGGAGCTTATGTGACTTTTTAGACAGATTGTAAGTGTTTAGAGGGAAGTGAAGACACTGAGGCAACAGAATTCACAGTCTGAGCAGATCAAGAGAGGATGCACCACAGGGGTGCACCTAGAATTTCTGGGGCCCTAAGAAAGATGTGATTTGTGGGCCACCTGACCCAGACCATGGTTCTCATTTCAGTCCGTGACTGTCAACCCACCCGCTGGAAAAATCATTCAGAGAGAGCATTTCATTCTTGTGGTTTTCTTTATTTCCTTTAAAGCTTACAACGTAATACTTAATGAAAGGCAAATGAACAATAGAGTAGGCCTGAGTCCCTTGTGCCCTTCACACAGTTATAAGCCAATTTTACCTCTCAAATTAAATAATGTTACAAACATAGAACAATGACTGCCCTTCTATTAAGAGGATGATAACTAACTATAGGTCTGTTAATGCCTTGCAAAACAGGTTTTGAATTTTCATCTGTGCGTGACCTCCAACAAAAATGTCAGGTGCAAAATGAGCCAGTTGGGGACCCATGTGAAGGATCAAAATGGCTTGAGACAAGGCCATACACAGAGTGTGTGTTCTGTGCATAGGAAGTCACTGTGCTAAAAGAGAAGATGGCAAGTGAATTGACTGACCCAAAGGGATGCCTGGATGTCCAAATGACTCTACCAGAAACAGAAGGTAGATGGGGGTTAAGAAGCTACAATAAAACTGATATGACCTTTGAAAGATGTTCTTACGACATAATACACAGGATCTGTGAATCCAATGACTCATAACACCTACTGTCAACATACAATGGTGATTTAAAAGAAAAAAAAGGAATAAATGAATGAAAGTTTTTGTTCTTTCCTTCTTTGTCTAGAGTTAGTCATATGAAGCATCATTGGCGGCGTAGGTTTATGTACGGGTGGTTTGTTATTTCCGTTGCCTCCTCTGCTCTTTCCAGAGCCCTGTTCTCTGTCCTGGATCTGTTAGGCAGTATACATTGTTGTGTCTCTTGTGGTTATCAAGCAGCAGGTCCACCAAAGCCATCCAGAAGCCAGGCCTGGAACCGTGAGAAAAGATTGCTGTGTGATTGGATTAGCTTTTGAGCGCCACGTTGCTTAATTAATGAAAATGACCCCCGAGCAGAGTGAAGCCATTGTCTCCACAGCGACAAAGTCCCTGCCCATCAACAGTATCCTTAACAGGATTTCACAAAGTATGCCAGGCGTTCTTAATTTGTTGGCTTGGGATACAACAAAAGTACAAAAGTGCATTGGCAGTTGAATTGCTGTGTTCCCTTTTGTTAGCAATAGCAAACACTAGCAGTTTAATTCAGGTTCATAAACAGAAGTTGAATTATGTGGCTAAAAACAAATGGGATTTGTGGTGAATGGAGCATGTTTGAACTTGGTCAAGCAGTAGCAGGTCCTTTTCACTAGTCTGTGACATTGCCTTCTCTTGAATATATGGCAAAAGTGCCCCAATGATATACCCTCCATTTCCATTCGGCCAACCAGCAACTCACGCAGTCATCACACATATGAACAATAGCTACAGATAACTTGATGATGTGTCAGTCTCTCCCTCTCTCCATCCTTTTTTTCATTTCTGTTGCTTTAACTTTCTACTGAAGAGGGATGTAAATGTGGGCTGGTACTCTGAGGTGACGACCCCGCAGGGTCTACTGAGGGGTGCAGAACCAATGTGACCAGATTACTTTGCATTCCACAGTGCTGAATGGTTCTCTCTGGAAACTATTACCTGGAATTACCTCAAATCAAAGACTTCTTCCTATTATCTCAGCAGGATCAGTCGAAGCAAACCACATTGTGACTGCCAGCTAAGATGTTAAAATAACAATACTACTTACCTATTCCCAGGACAACCAGACATTTTGCATGTGAATTAGTAAAGCAAAAACTATTCAACTGTGGCAATAAATTGTCAAAGTAATTATTTTGCTAAGAAAAAATGAGCTAAGAAAAAATGGATTGAGCAATTGATTCAGTTTAATTTAAAGATGCATTATGGATTTACATTTTTCATATGCAATTTTGTGTCCTTTGTGTCACTACAACATTACATTACATTACAGTCATTTAGCAGATGCTTTTATCCAAAGCGACTTACAATAAGAGCATTCAACATAAGTAGGCAAGAGAACTACTAGCCACCAAAAATCGTAAGTGCATCTCCCCAGACAAGCATCTAAGAGCATAAGATGTAACATAAGAAATAAAACAAACTAATGGGACAAGTCTATTTATTTTTCATTGACTAATACCCCCCCCGCCACTGACTGCTATGGCCATCTGTCAGTCTTTCCCCACAGCCTCATGTTTCAATCACTTCTAATACCTACTGACATTGGCTAAATATTCCCAATGGCTCACCCACTCATCATGTTGATGAAGATGTGCCTGGGACAGTGGTGTGCTTTGTGTCCAGGGCCTGTGCAAGGACAGACAGACTGTTGTGCACTAAATAGACACTCCAACAGGACAACTATTATATGAACGGCTAGCGTATTTTAGAGTAATGGCTTAGTCAACTTCTAAGGCATTGGGCCTCACTAAAAGACTTCACTAATGTGGTCCCCATGCGGTTGTCTGGGCAGAGAGCCTCATGTAATTTCTTGAGAATACCCTTCCATAACAGTTTAAACTGATATGAGGAATATTGCAGGACCCCCACACCCTCCACCCCACCTCTGGTAGAATGGAACTGAATGAGCCACCATGTTGTCATTCTTGTAATCCCTTAGTTACTTTCCAAAATTAGAATATCGCTACTTTTATTTTTCTTTCTTTACATGGTTTCAGATTTATGAATTTTTTTTTTAAATAAAGTGAAACATGCTGCTAACATGCTGCTAATTGAAAAAAAAAGCAATTTCTTTATAGTTTGACTTATATGAGACTGGCTTACTGTTTTAAAAACAGAGGACTAGTCTTGCATTGCATTTTAAAACAATGATGGACAACACACTTGGCAGCACAAGTCATATTGTTACGGCATGTTCTGGGTAACGCAAATTAAGGAGTTACTTTCAATAGAGTAATAACTAACTAATAACTTTTAAAGCAACCTTCCATGTCTGTGCAAAGCTTAGATAAGTGACACACTTAAGAAAACATAATCACTTTGGTTGGTCACTGTGGCCAATAGACTCTTAATGGGCCTCCTAATGGGTGTGCACATGTTTTAGGTCCTTCTTTGAGGTTTTAAAATCGTAACTGAATTGTGGTAAGGCATGAAATCTGCCTCTTTCTTCCTGGTGCTTTTGCACCAAGACCTTTTGTTTTTCTTCCCCCCAAGCTTTCATGGTTTCAAATTTCTCCTTGGCTTACAAAGATCTGGAAACCTCTGTGCTTTTTAATGCATCCAGAACAGCAACTTAAAGATTTTGATTTGCTCAGTTCAGTGGTTATGTCTTCACAGCGTTTTCTGGGTAAGTATTGCTCTGGTACTCATCTCTATAAATTTGATGCATTATTTTATTAATTATACATTTTATGAGGAAATTAGGAGAATCAATGCTAAGAACAATGGAATGGAACAAAGACCTCGCTGCTTTATACACACTAAAGTGTAGTAAAGAAGTGGCAATAAATGAATTAGATCCCCCTCTTGAATTCAGTATGGTTATTTTGTGGGTTCTTTGACAATCTTCGTTTGAGACTAGACTTTGAATTCCAAGCTACTCAATGTGAGGCCTCTCTCTTTCTTTGATGAGGTGAACAACAACTCAAAGACAAATGATCTACTTGCTCCACAGTACTTTTTCCAGGGTTTTTGGGCAGTTTGCCCATACAAGTGAATTTCTAGTTTTCTGAGTGTGAGAGTTTCATGAGCTTTCATGAGGTTTCATGTGTGTGCATGTATGTTTGAAGGATTTGACATTGGTGGAGGGTAGGAGGTGAGCATGTGTGCATAATGGTGAACTAAACAGGAAAGAAAACCTAGTTGTAATGGAAGACTGAGAGGGTGAAGAATATGTTGTCTTTTCCATCTCTATCTGACCTTACAACAAGTCAGCATCAATACAAGAATTCTGTTTAATTTCCCCTTTGATTAGAGTGGCAGGGAAGCCTATTCCTTCTTTGGCCTTCCTTCAGCAGTCTTGTGTGGTGGGCAAGGTCCTAATCCTCCAGAGTAAAGGGTCTGTTTTGGGGGAAAGTGTTGTGAGAACATATGATCATGAAGTGTGCAGTTCCCAGGTCATGCATTTTCTTTCACACCTTTTGTGGAATTAATTCAATGTCCAGGTTCGCACTTTGGTTAAAAGGATGCGCGGTCGGTAAAAAGGGATATGTTTTTTTTGAAGGCTGATACAGAAAAAGCCTCTGAAACAGCACTTAGATCATCATTGGACACAAAAACTCTCCACTGAAACCCAGACTAATAAAACTAACATTTTTTTAGGGCAGGGTGACCCACCCCATCTATTCAATGGTATGGGAAACTCTGGGATACATTACAGCCTTGAAATGAAGAAATCATTTCCAAAAACATTATTCAGCAAATAAATTAAAAAAATGAGAAAATAAAATTTCATTGGAGGGTTTACAAACTGTTGATCAGGCTGTGAACTGTGAAAGCTGTGTTCAGTGAGGAATCTCGTATCGTATATCGTAGGTGGTCAACAATGACTGGCCAATATCCAATATTTAAGAAAAGTCCAACATCTGGCCGATACATCCGTCTAACCATGCTTATAACCATGTTTAAACACTCTGCTGGATTGGTTTTACCACAGGATCTCTGCAATCTGTCTCCAACATTGTCGAGATGGGATTGGCTAATTGGTCTTATTCTCTGTACTTGTCACATTTGTAAATAAAAAAATAATCTCATGCTGTACATCGGGTACTGTAGCTGATAGGCACTTACCCAAAGCTCCTGCAAACATTGCCCATCTGACCAACATTTGATTGTTTTCTTTGGATCAATTTTATTTCCTTGCAACTTTGAATATGTCTATTTCCTGTTGAGGAAAGCCTATAGGTGGGAGCTGGATTTGAGCAGAGGAGGACAGAAGGAAGTGTCTTCATGCTGATAAAAAAACAGACACAGATACCCTTTCCACCTGGAAAGGCTAATATAACTGCTAAAACATCAGGGATGTCAATTCAGACTGGATTCAGACTGACATTATTTTGACTAGGTAAGTAACCATTGATAAAAAAAGTAGGCACATATGGTCTGTAAAAGTTAGTGACATGACTGATTCAGACAGGACTAAAGTCACAGACATGCTCTATAATGATTACATTGTCCTGCCTCAACTTATGAAACTAATCCCTTCCCAATAGTTCTACATGCTATGAACTTAGTCGATCAAAGTCAGTGTGAACAGTTTCTCCCCATTGTTCACTGTCAAAGTCACTTGAAGATAAACAATTGTGTAGCAAATTCAGCAGCTATTATTCCTTGCTCCCTGATTTCTAAATAGAGCAAACCCAAATATTGCTGTTAAATGTAAACTCTGTCTATCTGTGATCAGTGAGTAAGCCCTCTTCAGGCTGTCTAACTTACATGACCCTTAAATAAATACATGGACCCACTGTGTATCTTCTATGTATCCAACATAGTCCATACTATACTGTTTATAGTATGTGAATTATAGCTCTGGGATCAAGTTCTGTTGAGTGCTGACTTGGGATCAGCTTCCCCACCCCCCCATTTTGAATGTGAACCATTAGTAGAGAAATTAATTAATACCCAGTTTGTCCAAAGGGATGATTAAAGTTTCATCTTGTCTTATTGCAAAACTGACTCCAAATCAGTGTTAACTTCAACTCAAATATTTTGTACTCTATTTCCCTTGTTGAACCCAGAGTAAACATTATTGTGGGTCATTCTCTCATGGACTCTACCCAAGACTTTATGAAACTCACATGCTTACAGTCATTCTGTCCGTGTGTGTGTGTGTTTGTCTTTATTTTGTGCTTTTTATTGGGGTTAAAGGTAGGCTCTCACCTAATGAACTATTATGTCATTCCGACAAGGGAGGGTGAGTTTCCTTTTTCTTTCCTATGCCACAACAATGAGCTCAGCCAGAATCATAGATCCTGTATTCTTCATTGATGTGACTACAAAAGTGGAGCAGTATCATTCCCGGTCATAAGCTAACAGCTGATGAATAAGTGCAGGGCTTTTGTTTCAGCCTTGCTATATACAAGTACATTAAGTTCAGCTGAAAAATATTTTTTTAGATTCATTTTTGTTTTATTAGATAGAAAAGAAGAATGAGGAGATACAGGAAAGATGCAAAAATGGAAACCACAACATGGTCAAGGTCACTTCAGCCCATTAAACCACCAGGACATCCTGAACAATGTCTTTTATACATTCTGGACTTTTACAAAGCCCAGGAGTGGCCGTCCTGTAGGGAACAAATGTATTTTGTGGTATTATGACACGCTATTGTGGGCGCACAATATAGAAAACATGCATGTGAATTGCATAAAAAGTGTGGGAACGGTTTTAAAACATGTGCACATAATAAGTTATGTAGAATCAGTGCAACCGCACAACACCATCCCCTTTTCTGTGACTTGGTGGGGGAGAACTGGTTGACCTGATAACACCTTGCATGGCAGCGTTGTCAGTAGATAATGTAGATAACTTCAATCAGCAAATCAGCTAATTATGGCAAGTGAGTGAAATCACTCACACAGATATTATTAACTTGTGTCAATTCATTTGTTCACATGGATTTTAAAATTGTGTGCACAAAATAATGAAAATGAGGGTAAGAATGAACCAAAACCAGGTGAGAATATGTATCCTATGAGGTCTATCATGTGCGTATAAATCGTGGCCTCGAAATATAGATTTTCTTCTCTTGCAGGCTCCGGGGCTCTGTAGACTGTTGCTAAGCGTACAGAAATTTGGAGAGCGAGTCCAGTCCAGTAGTATTTGTTTACTACATCAGTTTGTTCACAGTCACTCTTGCACTGGGTCGTAAGGAGTCTGGTACCACACATCTATGGTGATGCATCTATGGACGGGGGAAGTGATAACAGGCCACACACTCGGATGCATGCCGCCTACTCCTACAACACATTTCCTCACCAGTCTCCATTGTTAAGCCAGTCAGTGTTCATTGCTAATATTCTCATTTGGGCCTGTGGAATGGCAGACGAACATGTTTTCACAGCCGGTGCGTGACATCATCACTTTTCAAAAGCACCTCATAAACACATAGTCCTCGGCTGAGGTCGGGCCTGGGAAAGGTTATACACACGCCTCCACCCTGCTAGTCATTGTCTCTGAGTGACAGTGATCTAAGAGACGGTGAATGATGAAAGTAACTGAAAAACGTTTAAAGGCAAAGAGATTATGAAATAAAGTTTTTTATTAGTGCTGGGTTTAAATCGCTCTGTATTATCTGTTCTCCATTAACTTCAACTTGAATCGCTAATCAGGTCCTCGGCATCCTGGCTGGGGACTCTTGGTACCAGGCAGTACCATGTGGAGAAATTAGATTAATTCTGCCATCAAAGATTTCCTGGAATGGTCAAACACAGTCCTGCTTTTAGCAAAAAGAAAAACCAAAAAACGCCATTGAAACGTCAAACAAAGAAAAGCTTACAGAGAAGTCAGTCCCTGGTCAGTCAAAAGGTCTTAAGTTAATTCAAAATAATATCACTGGGGATTTAAAATGTATGAAATGTGTTTTTCCAACAGCATTGCCCTTTAAACCTTCACACAAAGGCCACACAGCATGCAAAACAAAAACACGGTGATATTTCCCTCAAACTGAGGCTTTAATCTCCATGGCTAGCATTTGGCATTTGGCGAAAATAATTGTTTCCCCACGGAACTGTTTTATGAGGTTAAATGAAACGGCAGTTATCCACAACCGCTTTAAAACAAACGGCCTGATGGCGTGGTGGAGCATTGTGTGATATTTCTATACTGTGCACGTGGTGCAAGCGGGTGCAGATACCAACATTCCTGATTAATTATTGATTACTCACTGAAGCTCTTCCTCAGAGTTGAGGTTTTTGAGGCATCATTTGCACTACATCTCCCCCCACAGAATCAGCAACGTATCGGAAATGGGAAAAGTTGCTGCTGTGAGAGGTTTTGATCAGTGAGTAGACAGATGGGAGATCAAGGGGTGATTTGAGTAGTTCAGAATATTTCATTACTGCACATTTCTACTTACACTGGGAAAACCTTGTACTTGCCTTCATGTCACGCTGGGCAGTAACTTGATGCTGCCCAGGTGTCATCCACATCAGACTTTTAATCAGTCCCACTGTGTCAAAGGGTGCTCTGCTTGTGTTTATTATGACACTGAGAG